>PVKN010043269.1:0-10213 GCA_004027915.1 Capromys pilorides | reverse complement strand
GATCATCAAGACTGCTGATATCTGAAAAGAGGCAACACCCTCCTGTGCTGCATGAGAGATGTGCACACCAAGGACAGCTCTTGCCTCAGACCTAGGAGTGGATAAGCTGAAGGTCCTGAAGTGGACCAGTCTAACTACATCCACAGGAAATACAGGGACAAAGGAACATGTTAAATGCCATGCTGCGGTCCCATCAGCCAAATCCAGAATGTGACAGACACTCTGGGGCAAAGGACCTAGTTCTTCAGGAAAATGTGGCAGGGAGACACAAATACCCACACCTACAGATTAGGAGCAACTTTAAGGCTGCAGCAACCAGTTGCAATGTATAGACCTTGTTTGGATTTGAGTTAGAAAGAAAATGGAGAAATTTTGTAAAAACATGATAACCAGGGAAATAAAACCACTAATCGAATGTGATTATACTGAAGAGTTGCCTATTTTGTTCAGGAATAGCTTAGGGATTTTTCTTGTGAGTCTGCAGAAATGAAATGCGAAACTGTCTAGGATTTTATTCAAAATAATCAGAAGATAGAAGCCAGGTATGGTAGCTTCTATTACACCTTATATCCCAGCACTTGGGAGGCTGAGGCAGGAGGATTGCTGAGTGCAAGGCCAGCATGGGCTACATAGTGAGTTCAAGGTCAGCCCAACCACATAGGGAGACCCTGTCTCAACGAAACAAGTTGGAAATAGAAAGAACTAGGAATATATTTAAAATAAGATTGGGTATGCAACAGCTTCCAAATGATTCAAGCTCGAGTATATGAGTGTTACTACATCATTCTCTCTACCCTTGTCTATGTTTGACATTTCCTATGATAAAAAAACTTTTAAAAATATAATTCAGACTCCTCGTGATCTTTATTGTGGCCATGGTATAACAAATGGCCAGGCCATCTGCACTGGCCCTGCAGTGTCTACTCTGGACAGCACATGGGGAGGCCCCAGACCACTTTGCCCTCTCAAGCAACCATTGTCACGAGTCACACCTTGCCTTCTACAGCTCTGTTCACCTGGGTCTTTGACAAAGGTCGGGCTGGTACTGCAACAGCGAAAGCCACTCTCCTGAGGTCCCACTGTAGGGCTCTGGTGCAGCCACACTGTTCTGAGGAGGCCAATGCTCTTGGGGCATCCCTAGGCCCAGGCAGAGCCCAGTGCTTTGCACCTGGCATCTGCAAAAGTGACTCGCACCTCAGCACGGCAGCTCCTGCAGAAGAAGCTAGATCTGATGTAGAGGCAGGCACCGCTCTGCCTCTGTCAAGGCAGGAAGTGGGAAAATGGAAGAAGAGGCCAGAAGGTGTGAAAGGGTCAAGGCCACACAAAGCAGGCGCCCAAGCTCAGGCCCCAGCCCATCCCAGACAGCCAGACCATAGCCAACCCCTCCCTGCGCAAACAACTGGCACCTCCCAGGCTGCTCCCACCCTTCACACTTCCTGGTGCTACCAATCACAGAGCTTAGGGGAGAGGAGGGAAGAGTACTCTGGAACAAAGAAGACTGAGGGAGAAGTGGACAGCGAAATCTAAGAGACAGTAGGTGTCCTTTGAAAGGAACACGATAGGAGAAAGTACCAAACCTGGCACGCTCTAGAGCTCGGATTTGCTGAATAAATGAAAGAGAAAGGAAAAACAGAGAAAGCAATAGTAAGGAGTCAGGGGAGAGAGGGAGAGGAGGAGGTCTAGCAAGGCGCGTGGAACATATAAACCAAGTCAGTGACCAGATCAGCTGATAGCCCACCCTGTGCCCACAGACCCCCCTCCTTCCCAGCCCAGTGCGCTCCAAGGAACACGCCCTTACCAGCCCGGGAAGGGTGTGCAGGAGCCAGGACACACACACCTCGCACCCCAAGTGGTCCCTCTTCCTCCTTCTGGCAGCTCGCTCTGTCCTTCCCTGCTCTATGTGGGAAGCAAGCAGGGAAGTGGACTAATCAACCTGCTTCCTGGGGCGGGGCGTCAGGTGAGGCTCCACCCAACCCCAAGTGGCAGTGCAGGGAGCCCTGTCAGAGCCCGCCCCTTTCGGGCACACTGCTGCAGGGCACAGAGGGTTCACTTAGTATTCAACCAAGGTGTTTGTTCCATATTCATGCCCACACTGGCAGTCACAAGATGACCAAGGCACAGCTGCCTCTGGGCCACAGCTGCTTCCCTCCTCCCACCTTCACGGGTCTTCAGGGGCCACAGGGTTGGGTCCCCCTCCCAGTGGACCACCCCTAGAGCCAGGTCAAGTGGACGTTGTCCTCACTGGTCAGGTACTGAGGAAGTGGGCCGGAAAGTCAAGGAACCTCGTAATGAATCCTGGTAGCAGTCCTAACTCTGAAACTCAAATGCTGGCTCTGCCACTTGCTGAGGTCACACAGCCACTGAGAGCTGGGGAGCCTCAGCTGCAAGGTCACAGTAACCCTGTCACTCAGCCTGCACCTCCAGGGAGCTTGCACAGAAGGAACTAGCAGCAAAGACGCTCTATAAATGCGGGGTATCATTACCATAAACCAGAGTTCCCGCCCCACCTCAGAAGGAGGTGGCAGGTTTCTGTCAGACAGAGAGGCCCCCACTGAAGAAGGATAAAGTGAATGGCAAAGCAAGCCAGACAACACCCAGGCTCTCCAGCATGGGCACCTTTTCCAGGGGGGCCAGAGGTCCCCAGCTCCATGAGGAAGGAAACAAAACAGAGTGAATTAAGTGAGAAAGAGAAGAAAGGAAAGGCTGCAGGTTCGGGGTACAGGCCAGCCCTGGGGTTTGAATTGGTGTGTTGACTGGGCTCTCGTGCACCTCAGAGCTTGTCCAGAGCAGGTGGGACGCTGCATAGACTACTCTTGCCCCAGTGGCTCCTTCTCTGTTGCCCCAGGGAGGAAGCTGAATTGGTGCTCAGACCCAGAACTCCAGGAGTTCTCTGCCTCTCCTAAGAACAATAACGCTTATCAATGATCAGCTCTGGCATTCTCTAGCGTTTAACGTACACTGACTACTTGCAGAAGCTACATATAACCCAGAGAGGAAGCTCCTCTGGGTCATTCCCATTCCTCAGCTGATATAAACAGCAGGGCCCAGAAGAGATGAATCATCTGAGGTCACACATCCTGTTGGCTGAGCCAACAGCAGGACAGAACTCAGCTCTTTCCTCACTCTGAGCCCTCCTCTCGCACCCCTAGCAGCCCAGGGCCCAGTACAGGTGGAATGCAGTAAATCTGGGTCAGATTCGCTCTGGAGAAGCCTCCTGGGCCTGCTTCCCAGCCACACTGGGGATGGCTCCTTCCTGGGCTAGAGTGTTAGGATCCACTTCAGGACTGGGCATGTGCAAGGGACCTCAGCCCAGGTTTCCCTGGCAATAAACCCCCTTAAAAATAAGAAATGTTGGACTGAGGTAGATCAGTGGTAGAATACTTATCTAGCATGACCAAGACCCTTGTTTTAACATCAGCATTAAAAACACAAAACAAAATGGGCCAGGTGCTGAAGCTGAAGGATCATACATTTAACCCAAGCCTGGGAGACTTCGTGAATGAATGAATGAATGAATGAATGAATGAATGAATGAGCTAGGGATTTAGCTCAGTACAAAACCTTAATCTCTGGTATCACATAAACAAAACAAAGCAAAACAAGCAGTGTCCAATTGTTTTGTTCCTTATCATTGATGAGCATAATTAGCCTACTTAAACTATTCCACCTGAAGTTTTGAGGGTTGAGGCGATCTAGCCATGCACCATTTCTCCCCTGATCTTGAATTTGAAAGGTCAAAAGCAGTTTGAAGCCAGGCCAGCCAGGAGAAGAATCCTTTCTCCAGAACCTGCCCAGGGGACGCAGGGCAAGCCTGAAATGCGGCCCAGTCATTCTCAGGCCCACGTGTCCATGAAAGCTCTCCTGAGGGGAAACAATGCTTCCAGCAAGCCAGCCAGCCAGTGAGCTAACCCATCTCAGAGGGAGCAGGTCACTGAAGACGCTACACCTCCTGACAATGCTCCTGATCATCTGTCAAGTGCATTGCAGTTTCCCACATGCTCTCCATCCACGAGAGCTCTGGACCTGCCTTTCTGAACTGGGCCTTTTTAATAATAACCCTAATAGTGTTCACATAGGAGCAGAGCCATGTTTTCATACATGATCACATTGTGAAATGCGCAAATCAGGCTAACTAGCATGCCAATCACCTCACATTATCATTTCCTTATGGTGAAAACATTTAAATCCTTCTAGCAACTTTGAAATGGAGAGTGCATTATTGTTAACTAGTCACTGTGCTGTGCAAGGTCACAAGAACTTATCCATCCTGTCCAGCTGACCAGCATCTCCCCATTCCCTGGCCACTCTTCCCAAAGACTTGGCCTTGATGAAGTCACCAGGAAGTAGACAGAGGCACTTTACCACTGGGTAGTCCTTTCCCCTTTAGCCTCTCGAGGGATAGCCAATAGATGACCCCCACGAGGAACCCCCACCTTCATCCCAAGCTGGACTGTGGATGGACAGGGAGGTGTTTAGCTTAGCCTCCACCCAGCATTGCAGAGAACGCCATTTGCTGTGTGGACACCCAGACAGGGCCCCCAACAGGGCAGCCCCCCCCCCTTTATTCCCTAGCAGAGGAGGCTCTAGAGGAGGTCCCCCTGTAAGGTGGGGCAGGGACTAAGCTGCAGCAGGCAGCTGACCTTTCTCTGTTCTTTGGCAGAGCAAATGCACAGACAAGAGGACATTTGCAGAACTTCATACAGTTCCCAACTCTGAAGTTAGCAATGCCAGGAGAATAGCACCAGTTCTGATGAACGGAGATTTAAAAAAAAAAAATGACATTGGGAGAAAGCAGATGGGCAGGAATCACTTTCTGACTTCCCTTCACTGCCTGGACCATAAATGCAGAGGCTCCGGGGTGAAGGGCCCTGCAGGTGGGGGCCCATGAGGCAGGAGCAGGCCATTTCTGAACATTTCAACACTGCCACACAGCCTCTGTTCTGCCGGACCCCACTGTCTCATCTCCCATACTTTGATGGCCAGCAGACAGTTCTGTTGGGTCACCTATAAGAGGTGCCCGTAGGATGTTCCAGGGCAAGAGTCTCTGCATGTAGGGGCAGCCTAATGGAAACCCCTCTCGTGTCAAGAGTCCTTCTAAGGGGTGCTGGACCTATTGCCCTATCTGGTTTCCCGTGCCCTAATCTTCACTTTCGAACTCTATTCACAACCTCATTTTACCCTAAAACTTGGATTTCCAATCCCACCTGAAGCCCTAAAATGTCTGAGTGTGTCATCATCAGGCCCCATTTCCAAGCAATCTTCCTATTCACCCTGTTTAAACACAAACCTGCACCCTGCCTGGGCCGTGGCCTCCCCAGCTGTTGCCCTACAGATGACAGAACCTCTGCTCTGCTCTATGAGGCCACCACATCACATCCTGGCTCACAAATCTATGCTGCTCTGCTGCTGTCTACAGCATAGAATCTAAAGTCTTTAGCCTAAAAGGCATAGCCTTTTACAACCCAGCCCCAATTTCTTTGCCCAGTGGGGTCCAGATTTAGTGAAAGCATTTTTTTTTTCAGGACTGGGGTTTGAACTCATGCCTTGCACTTGCCAGGCAGGCACTTGTGCCACGGCTATCTCCCCAGCCCCTAGTGAAAGCATTTAATACCACAAGAATTACATAGAAAGAGAAGCCACTTCTGACTGCAGCCATCAGGGCTGACTTCGTGGAAGGGGTTGGGGGGCGGGGGGGATGTGCTTGGGGAGATCTATTCAAAAACGTGCACTGGACCAGCTCACAGACATTTGCCCTCCCAAGGGCTCGGAAGCATAAAGGACACATCTGGACCTGTGTGTGCAAATCCCCATAACAGCAGGAAATGCTCTTCTGTACTAGCAGAGTTGTCAAATCCTGGCATGGGGGTCAATGACTGAAGCAGCCTCATGAAAGCTAGAGACTGCCTGGTATCTGAGCAATAGAAAGAACTGATGTAGGCACCCATTGCCCTGCCCTGAGCTTGCCTAAGCAACCAAGGATCAGCACAGGACAAAGGTAGCCCTGGAAGGCAAGGAGGACAGGATTTTAAGAACTACTTCTTGCTAGACATAGTGACACCTGCCTGTAAGGCTAGGTACCCTGGTTGCTGAGGCAGTGGGATCATGAGTTTGAGGCTAACCTGGGCAGTTTAGCAAGACTCTGCCTGAAAATAAAAAATAAAGCAGGGAAAGGGCAGGGGTGTAGCCCTGTGGTGCAGGGCTTGCATAGCACATGCAAAGTCCTAGGTTCCATCCTCAGTTCTACAAACAAACAAACCAAAAGAAGAAAGGAAGGGAGGAAGGAAAGAAAGAAAACCAAAGAAACTCTTTTCTCAATGGATTTCTAGACTTCTCAGGTTTTAGGGGGAGGGGTATAAGAAAAGAGAAAAATCCTGCCCTCCCCCTCCTCAGACCTAGTGCTTCTGGCACTTCACCAATGCCATGTATCAGTGGCTGGGCAGGAAAGCTGGGGTGGCACTGAGCTTGGGAATGATGGGACAGATGACCAGGCCAGACTAGTAGACACCTGTAATAGCCAGCTCTTCTCCTCCAAGCAGTGTTTCCAGCCAGAGACTGAGACCAGAGCTGAGAAACTCACAGGGAATGGCAGGAAGGAGCACAGGAGGGAACCCCAGTTACTGCCAGCCTGGAAAGGCCGCCTCCCCCATGACTGCCACACCTCACTGGCCTACCACGCAACTCACCTCCTGACATGCACCAAGCACACACCTTCTGAAGGGCATCCCTGAAGTCTCAGAGAGAGAGAGAGAGAGAGAGAGAGAGAGAGAGAGAGAGAGAGAGAGAGAGAAAGCGCAAAAAGAGGGGGGAAATGGGAGCAGAATTGAGAAGCAAATGGAAGCAAATAAGCGAACATGAGGATGAGGGAAAAGAGAACTAATGAGTTCTTGTTGCAATCAGTTTTAAAGGAGCGAACAAAAGCAATTAATGTGATAGAGTGGAATCCCCAGCTCAGCTGCTCTTGGGGAGGCTGACTGGGTGATAGAGACCTGGGTGTCTACAATGTGATTAAAAATAATATGGGGAATCTCTCACAGGGGGAATTAGAGGGAGTGAATATCGAGCCAGCCCACCCCAAGGCTGCAGGGAGAGGGGAGGAGAAACTGGAAAGCATGAACCAGAGTACTGTTCGAGTCGGTGGACAGCACGCACACAAAGGAAATTAAAAGGGTCATGTCACTGGCTTTTTTGTGTTTTTCTTACACTTATAAATTTGGTAGAGTCTCACTATGCCGCTCGGACTCTCAGTGATCCTCCTGTTTTCAGCCTCCCCAGCACTGGGATTGCAATGTCACCATGCTTGGACTCAGTCGCTGACTTACTGCACCTAGCAGTAGGGCTGCCACGGCACATGACGCTGAGTATCGAACCCAGGTCCCCGTGCTTGCCGAAACAGGCGTTTAGTCTGCTGAGCTATCTTGCCAGCCCTGTTTCTGACTTTTTTATAAAGGCTTCCAGATGTGCAGAGCACATGTCAGATCCTTAGAACAGTGGAGGCCAACCTATGGCATGCATGTGGCAGCAGGCATGCACAGCCCTCTCTGTTGGCAGGCAAGCCAAGTTGCCTTAGCCAAGCTTTGACAAATAATCACCATGCATACAACAGCAAAGATCACGCTAATTGTTATTTATTTATTTATTTATTTGGTACGAGGTCTCATAGCTAGGACTTACAGTAATCCTCCTGTCTCAGCCTCCCCAACACTAGGATTACAGGCATGTGCCACCATGCCCAGTTCTGGGGTGGGCTAGCATGGCATGCAGTACTGGGGATGTAACTCAGGACCTTGCACTCGCCAGGCAGGCTCTAAGACTACCTGAGCTATCTCCCCAGCCTAGATCACACTAATTGCGCAAAATCATGCCAAATGTAAACTTTTACCATTCAATCGAAAGTCGTCTCATTGAAAGCTGTCACTGTGGTTCTTTTTTTTTGCAGTAGCAGGGACTGAACTCAGGACCTTGTGCTTTCCAGGCGGGCTCTTAAGCCACTGAGCTATCTCCACGGCCTGTCACTGTGTTTTTAAGACAAACAATATTAATGTGTGAGCTTCATTCTTTCTAAACTAAAACCTTAGCACTGAGGTTTAATTGCAGTGTTGGGACTTTGTGATAAATCACTGAATCCAGGGCTGCAGCTTGGGCACTTGGTCTCACGTCTCTGAAAGCTTTGCCATTGCTGCCTTAGAACAATATGTCATGGCAGGACAGACAATGTGCATGCCCACTGGGTGCTCAGCCCTGTGTGGAAGGTTTGCACCTTCTATTCCCTTTCACCTAGACAACCCCATGAGCCCAGTATTATCTTCTTCATTTTACACATGAGGAAACTGAGGTTTTAGGAGGTTCAGTATCCAGGAGAGAACATGTGTCTTATGTCCTTGAAGACTTAAGTTTGAATCATGGCTCCATAAAGTCCCAACTATGTGACCCAATCATGTTGCCTTGCACCTGTTGTTTTAACTTTTCTGAGTCTGTTTCCTCATCTGTAAAATAGAAATATTGCTACCTATGGCCGACATAATAGTAAAAATTAAATAATTCATATAAAGCTCCTAGTCAGTGCTGGTAAATACACATAGTAGGTGTTCAGTAGATGTTTGCTCCATCCCTACTATTAAGATAACAAATTACTTATTAGTTCAACAGCCAGCAGAGTCCATGTTTGCAAAGGAGGGAAGTGAAGGGAATTCACAGAAGCTCTGACATGTACCAGGCATTTTACTAGTACTTAGGGGTAGTGCGGGGAGAACACTAAGAACATGACAGTTTGCTTTCAGTTTATGCAATGGAAAGCCACACTCAGAAACAAGTGAATGTTGGTGATGTATGATGAGAACCACATAGACAAGATGGACAAGGAACAGAGACCTGGAAATTAAAAAAAAAAAAAAAGAAGAAGAAGAAGAAGAAGAGGCAAGAAGAATGCAGTAGGAGAGCTCTGCGTCCTCCTCGCAGAGCCAGGGAAGGAGCTGAGGTGCTCAGATGACCTCTAAGCACATCAGCAGGATACTGAGATGCAGGGGCAGAACAGCAGGGAGGTGAGAGGAAGTGGAGGGGCAGGGTTTCTCACTCAGCTTCCAGATAGACAAAGACAGCTACAAAGTCTTCGCTCCTCCTCCTATTGAGAGATGAAATCTATTTCTCTGCCCTCTGCATTGGGAGGTATTCTGTCTGGGTAACGGAAGGTGACAGATATGCTACTGTGTGACTCTGAAGCAAGGGCATAAGTAGCCTGCAAGTTTCTACGTGGGGGTCACAGATATTTTGCTGGGCATAGAGCCCAAGGCCACACATGCTAGGCTCTACCTCTGAGCTCTATGCCTGCCCAGGATGTTCTCTCTTGAGTTACTCAGGCTCTAAACTACTTGGCTGGCTGAAGTCCAAACCAAGTGGAAGGGCCACTCATGGGTTTCAGGATGACACGCAGCTCAGCTCCTAGATGACAGCTGGCAGCGCCTGCCAGCCATGTGAAAAGCTGTCCAACCAGTGGGACCTTCAGATGATATTAGAGCAGGGAATGACCCTGGCAAGAACTGGCCTTGGAGCCCCACTGACCCATAGAGCACTAAGATGGGTGTTCTCAGCTACAGTGTTACAGATGACCTGGAGATTGATGTGCTTAGCCACTTGGTTTTGTATGACCCATTATGCAGTAATAGCTAACAAGAACCAAGTCTCTACTAGCCTTGGTACTGGGAGAAGGGAAGGAGCTGTCGTCTGGGGGTGGGGGAAGGAATCAGCTCAACCCTCCTGTAGCTGCAGCCCCCCACCCCGCCCAGCTCTTCCCAGCATGAGGCCAGATCAATAGGGCTCATAATTCAATCTGTCCCCAGGGAAATAGCTGGGGGGAAAAAATCAGTTATATAAAGATGCTTAAGACAGAACTATTCACAATAGCAACAAATTGGAAACAACCCAAATTCTTGGTAACAAGAAAAGAGTTCTATGGTAATACAGTAACATTACAGAATTATAGCCATTTAAGATGACAAATTTATAGACCCCTGTCATACCTGGGAGTGTTTGTACAAAATAAAGTTATACAAAAAAACAAAAGCATGACAGGACAACAGCTCCACAGTAATTATAAGTAGTAAAACTATTTTAACAGAAGAACAGGCACATACTTTAACATCTACTTAGTCTTTTTTTAAAACAGTGAGTTAAATACTACTTTTGTGTGTGTGTGTGTGTGTGTGTGTGTGTGTGTGTG
>PVKN010043268.1:0-10261 GCA_004027915.1 Capromys pilorides | reverse complement strand
AAAGAAAGAAAGAAAGAAAGAAAGAACCTATCTTGAAATTTTAAGGATTTAATATGGAAACATCAAAACTGGAAGTAGAAGAAAGAAGAGTAAAAGATTAGAGCAGAACAGGCCAAGAAGAATCGGGAGGAAATAATGAAAATCAAAAATTCATTCTAGTTTTTGTTGCAAACTTCTTTACATCTTCCACTTAGTTAAGGTCAATTTCTGTCTTTTTAAATTAAACATATTTTCTGCTCTTCATAAATTTCTCTTATTTATTTATTTATTTATTATTGTTTGGCTTGCTCAGGCTGCCTTAAGGATGGGTCTGGGGATCCAACTGCCTTCTCCTGTGCCTGACTCTGATAGCCAGTGCAAGTGATTAATTCACTGAGTTAACCTGAAAGCCCCCTATGTACGTCATATTTATGCTGGGAATTTGGATTTTCTAGTATTACAGTATGAAACTTTCCCCTCTCCAAGGCTGTTTTGTGATCGCTTCCTGTGGGTCTAGCTGTACATTTAGCAAACTGCCCAAAATAGTTGAAAAGGGTTTGTTTTTCCTGTGTTCTCTGGAGCCCAGGTGCCTTTACCCAGGGTCAGCTTGCAGTTTCACATACAGGTTGTGCTACAGCAGCTTTATCTTGCTTCAAAAATAGATTTTTCACCTACTTTCTGTACATTTTTGACAATGCCCAGAGTCCGAACAAAGTTCCTTCTATTTTCTCTGTATCTGCAGTATTTCTGTAGGTGACAGGCCCTTGGAGTACCCCGGGATACCTTGTGCCCACCTCTGTCCTATAAGGACTTAGCTGGTGTAGAGTCAGGACTGGGCAAGCGAAACATTCAGATTCTTATGCTGCTCACCTTTGTTTAACTACAATCACTGGACATGGACCTATGAGGTCATTACTATAGATGGCAGGTGAGAGATCTGACACTGGGGGCAGGAGGGAGCCTCTGATGGGTTTGCTTAAGCCACATGGGTCAGATGGGTGAGCGGAGGCCCCCACTATGTGCTCCTCCAGGCACTGCTGGATGGGGCACCTAGAGCAGGAAGACAGGAGGCCCCCAGGACAGAAGAGAGGACAGAGGCAGGGTTGTGTGTGTCCCACACAGCAGGACAGCCTTCCCCAGCACTGTCCTTTCTTTCACTTGGGTGGAGCAGGAGGAGATGGGGAGCGTGTGTATGTGGGGGTTGTTGAGACACCCCCATTTGGATGCAGTTTCAGATCATATAAATGATGCGTGCAGCATTTAACCCTGAAACTCCTGACATGGGGCAGCAGCTGTGTTGGGTGGGCTGTGTATATTTGTCATAGCGGAGGCCTTGCGAAAATCTCGTAAGATAAAAGCACAGTGTCCCCCCTCTGTTACCAGAGACAGTGGTGCGGCCCAGAGCACTGAGGCCCCTGCACGGATTCAGGCGAAGCCACGGAGATGCAGGAGCAGATGCACCTAAGGCTCCCCCGCCTGCGGTGAGGAAGAAGCGGACAGCCGGGGATGGAGGGGGGGGAGCGGGTCACGTGATCAGAGCCACAGCGCAACCCATGGGAGACTCGCAGGCTTCTGGCAGAAATTCGTTCACAGGGTAAAAAAAGGGTGGCCTGAGCACAAGGAAGTTTGTTCAGGAGGTTTCTTGCAATGTGACAATGACCATGACTAAGAATAACTGACCAAACATAATAATTAAAAAATTTTAAAGCAGAAATGTTGATAGGAATCGATCTTCAAGGTGGGAAGCTCCAACATGAAGGACCTCTTCAGCAAAGAGTTTGGTCATTTCTTATTGGAATAAACAAACACATAGCATTGAACAAGTCAATCTGACTACTAACATGACATGAAAATCTATGCACAAACAAAAATCTGCCTGCGCATGTTTCCATGAGGCTCAGTTACAGTGCCATAAACTAAGACCAACACAATGTGCCTCCACTGCAAAATGGAAAAAAAATAGTTTGCAGTATCCGCGGGGTGGAATACTATTGTGCGATGAAAACTATCACTCTCTGATTCTCGGAGAGAGGGGAGACAGACAGGTGGAGCAGAACAGGCTGAAAACGACCCAGGAGTGTGCACTGACTCCCTAAACGAACATCACTGTACTGTTTGGCAAACATACGCCAGTAAAATTGCAAACGATGCTCAATGTACCAAGAAAAAATATTGCACACTCTCTTGGGGGACAATGATAGGGAAGATGGCCGACTCGGGGAACTCCTGCTCAAGGAATACACCTAAGGACACGCACAGTGGCAAGTTTACTTGGATCAGAAAAGTTTCCTTGATGCAGCAGGCGCTACCCGGCAAGCAAGGCGCAGAGCGAAGCTCAGGCCAGTGCGTTTGCGGGTCTGGCTGCTGCTGATTGCATCAACGCCCGCACTGAAGCATGTGGGCGCCAGGGCATGGGAGATGTGAGCCTGCCAGAAACAATAGCAAACACTGCAGGGACGTTTGTGCGCCTTCTCGATCCCAACAGAAAGTTTAATTGCTTCTTCCCTGGGAAGGGAGGATGTGCAGCCGCAGAGCGTCTCCAGGGGAAACCTCCACGGGTCTCCGAGTCTGCGCAGTGCTCTCCAGTTCGGGACGAATCAAGGTCGGGAGCCTGCTGAGGCCCAGGCTCACGCTGCCTGCGAAGGACGGCTCTGCCAGCGCAGATGCCCAGGCCACAGCGCACGCAGCTCCTGGGGAGCGTTGCTGCCCACAGGCCGCCTAGGAGCTGAGGCTTTGCTCCGAGCCTCCGCCTCGCAGGGAGCAGTGTCAGAGGTAAGAGTTTCACTGGCTGACTTCCCCTGAGACAATCTTCAGGCGACACGTGTCGGGGCTGCTCTTGGTAACATAGACCCAGCCTTTGGCTTACAGAAAGGTGGATTTTTTTAAGGAGAACTAGAGCATTCCAAGAAACAGAAAGAATTCCTGGTAGATTCGGGGCTCGGTCCATGTTAATATCCTTTCCTCTAGTTCTTTTTTTGTGCTCTACTGGAGAAGTTGAAAACTTGGAGCCCCCACCTGAGAGAGAGCTCCTGGGACCCTACTGGACATTACTCCATGTCTGAGAGGGATTTCAGACTCACTGTTAGGGACTGATTCTTCCACCTCGTCTACCAAACTGGTAAGCTTGTATATGCTATATTTAACCGCACTAGAGAGTTACTGAAAAGGGGAAAAGGGCCGTGGACATGGCGGGGCTCTGGCTCCCCGGGTGTGGTGGAGCACACCTGTACTCCCAGCGCTGGGAAAGCTAAGGCGCGAAGATCGCTGTGAATCCGCACTGCGCAGCAAGACCCTGTAACAACAAAGAAATAAAATTAAACTTAAAAAAGAAAGGAGCAAAAAGGCAGTTTCAACACTTTCCTAAAAATTCAGGTGAAACTACTGTGTGAATGTCAGAGTTTCTGTCGAGGCAGGTGAGGGGCAGTCAGGACACTTCTGCGTTTCTCCCGAAGTGCAGAGAAAACAACGGGAGTCATGACACTGGCTGTCAGAAGATCCGGTCATTACTGTATATTTTTTACTGTATATTGAAGTCTCCCTAGAGGTAAACAATCAAAAATAAACAAACGATACCCGGGAACAGTGACCTGCTCCTTCTCTAGACTATGAAAGCATCCTAAGTGGATTAACGCGCCAGGCACCACGCTCCACCCTTTCCCCACCTCGCCCCTGAGGTCAGGACTGCGTCCCTTCGTGCTGCCCTCATGCAGAATGCAGCAGAGGTGCGCAGGGCTCACGTAGCTGCAGGCAGCTTTCAGTCCGGCCTTTGTGTGGCTTTCACGTGCAAGTTTGGAAGAGTGGATGAGCCCTCAACCTTCCTTGATGCCAAAAAACGTATACTGATGGCAACGGCGCTTGCTCTGCTGCACACCAATGCACAGACAAACGCATTCGCTCACACAGCTTTGCTTGTGTTTGCTGAAGCCATCCGTGTGCTAATGGCAGGTCTAAAACAGTGAAAGGGAAAAAATTCCTCAAAAGAAAAGAACAACTGGGGCGGGGGAAGAGAAAAAAAACAAAGGAAGAAAAAAGGTATGTAAGCATACACAAGATAATTAGGGTTGCTATTGGTTCATTGAAAAGAACGGTTAGTGCTTACATTGTCTGATTGATTTTGCATACCTGAACCTGGTAAGCTGATCAATGACTTTGAAGATAGTAATAGGAATACAATAACCATTGTTAATTTCCTATCATCTTGTTTTGAAATTTTGTATCATTTTTACTGTTTTTATTCTCTCTCTCCCTCTCTCTCTCTCTCTCTCTCTCTCTCTCTCTCTCTCTCTTGTTTTTTTGGCAGTGGGGATCAAACTTGGAACCTTGTGCTTGCCAGGCAGGCATTTATATCACTGAGTTATTTCCCTAGCCTTTATTATCTCATTAAAATAAAAAAAAAATAGGATTGGCCTACACAATTAAAAATGTGTTGGGCTCATGGCTGAAACTGCAAAAGATTTAGAGGAAACGTGGTAGGTAATAGCAGACAGTTTTCAGTGAAAATCCTTCCAAAGGCAACAGTTCAGACACATCGCACACGCACAGTGCCCAGAGTCCCTGCTCCCCAGGCAGTGAGATGGGGGGATGGCTTGGGCCCACAAGTTTCGGGTCATCTTAAAATGTCTTAATAAGTTTGAGTCGACTCACGAGGTGACTTACAAATGTAAAAAAAGGTGGGTACAAAGTTCCATGGTTTGTTATACAGATCTTACTTTAACCAGCAGAAAAGTTTAACCACAAGGCATAAATCATAAAGCTAAATTAGTATGCTGAGCTATAAAAGACTTAAATCAACAGCTTCCAACATTGCCAGTTGTGTGAATAACTCACTGCAATTATCAAACATTTGATTATGTATACAACTACTTTCTCTTAGGTCAAAGAGAGCAATTTTTTTTTTTTGTATCAGTAATGATTAGAAAAATTATCACATCTACACCCTATGCTCTGTATAACTGCTAGAAGGACAACAATATGCATTGTATCAAATACTGGAAATGTACTACTAATATGTTTTGAAACTGTCACATTGTTATTTCTTATAAATGCAATAAAAAAAAGGTGGAAGGAAGGGAAGGAGAGAGGAGGAGGGGAAGAGGAGGCTGGGAGGTGGGGAAGGAAGTGAGATCTCAGGATTCAGGTACTGAACTCAACTAGAGTGCGGCTGGCAGCAGGCACGTGCGTGTGCGGAACAGCTGCAGTGTGACACAGAGTTGGCCAGCTCCTTGAGGACATTCTGTGGGTGACGACAGGGTCATTTTGCTTTTTGGTGGAACTTTCTAGATTTGTTTATTTTATCTTCAATTACAAGAAAAAGTGTAGTGAGAAGCACCACAACCTCATGAGCCACTCTCTCAGTCCACTGTGAAATTTGAAATGTTGTGTGTGAGCCAGAGCAGACTAGGCCAGGTGTCAAATGGGTCCCATTCAGTTCCAATTAAATTCACCATTAAATTTAGGAATCCTTGGAAAGGGTGAAATTGTGACATGGGCCCAGTGCCCAGGTTTTCAAGTAACCCTTGTGTAAGTATCGTGGAATTGCTCAAAGTCCTGTGATTCCGAATTTATCCATATACGGAAGGCCGTCCAGCAAGGAATATCGCAGGCAACAGATTGAGAATGTGCATGTAACATGACTGCGGGAGGTTTTGGTGGAAAGCAACACGGAACCCACAGCTTTCATGATGTTCAGACATAAATTAGCATGTTTTTTCAAACAAGTCATTTTGATTAAGTTTCAAAATTATTTAGTGTGTTAAATATACAAACATTTAAAAATTTGAGAGGTGACTCCTTAAGAGTCTTCTGAAACATCATTATGTGGAACATGGATGTTTAAATTCGTTATGAACCCCACATTTTTTGAAGGAAAATTAACCTAAAATTATTGCTATTAGGACAGAATACACATCTCACTGAATGTTTTGCAATTACAGCTGAGTTTATGAGACTTCTCCTTTTGGGCATTAGTAAAGAACAACTGCAGCACTCATTCTCAGATGGCAGTGATGGAGAACAGGACAGAGGTGACAGCCTTCCTCCTGCTGGGACTGACCGATGACCCCCAACTGCAGCTGCTCCTTTTCCTCACCTTCCTCCTCATCTACACCATCACTGTGCTTGGGAACCTGGGCATGGTCCTGCTGATCCTACTGGACCCGCGTCTGCACAGCCCCATGTACTTCTTCCTGGGGAACCTGGCACTGGTGGACTTTGGCTACTCCTCCGTGGTCACATCCATGGTCATGGCTGGGCTGCTTACAGGAGACCAGGTCGTTTCCTACAGTGCTTCTGCTGCTCAGATGTTCTTTTTTGTAGGTTTTGCCACTGTGGAAAGTTACCTCTAGGCCTCCATGGCCTATGACCGCTATGCAGCCGTGTGTAAGCCCCTGCACTACACTGCCACCAGGACCACAGGTGTGTGTTTGTGGCTTATCCTAGATTCCTACATCTGTGGCTTCCTCAGTGCCTCCATCCAGGTTAAGGACACATTCAGTCTTGCCTTCTGTCGCAGCAATGTGGTCCATCACTTTTTCTGTGACATTCCAGCAGTCATGGTTCTCTCCTGCTCTGACAGACATGCTAGTGAGCTGGTGCTTGTGTATGTTGTAGGCTTTAATGTCTTCTTTGCTCTTCTTGTTATCTTGATATCCTACCTCTTCATCTTTGGCACCATCCTAAAGTTGCAGTCAAGTGCAGGACATTGGAAGGCTCTGTCCACCTGTGCCTCCCACCTCACCGCTGTCTTCATCTTCTACAGCACCGTCATCTTCATGTAACTGCAGCCCAGCTCCAACCACTCCATGGACATGGACAAAATCGCCTCCGTGTTCTACACCATGGTCATCCCCATGCTGAACCCCATGGTCTACAGCCTGAGGAACAAGGAGGTCAAGAGTGCATTAGCAAAAGTTATTTTGAAGGCAATTTGATCATTAAAAGTTTGGTTTCACTGGACTAGGACAGTAATATCTAGTTTCAGCTATTTCTAAACTTCACAAACTGACTTTTATTTTAAGGTCTACATTGAATTCCAGTTCATAGAGCGACATCCTGCTTTATAGTAAAACAAAACAAAACAAAAAAACCCCAAAAATCTTAATGTTCTAATACAGCATTTGTGCAAGAGTAAGATATCTTGGGATCTAATTGAGGTAGTAATTTTATGATGTATGCAAATGAGCTATGCATGTGCAAATCTTTATAAAGGAGATACACACAGACTGAACAAAAGAACTATATTCAGAAGTCCCCTATTAAATATTAAACAAAGTCAAAAAAGGGTTCACGCTCGCAATGTTTTTTGTTTTGTTTTGTTTTGTTTGTATTTTAAGGAAGTGCCTACAGAGTCTCACTTCTACATGGGACTCATATTGATCAGTCTGTTTCCAGTCTCTGAAGCACTGGTATCACAGGTGCATGTCATCTGCCCACTCTCAATCTCTGTCTCAGCTTAACCACTGGGCGAGGCCGGCACAGTGGGCCTGTTGATTGAACCTCAGCCCCTGCACCTGCTTTCTGGTGCTTTAATCTGCTGAGCTATTCCACCAGAACTTTCACATTCCCAATTTGAACAACTTTTTAATAATTCTATATTTTACCGGTTTTCATAATCCAGGTATATTTACAGCATGTTTGTCTTTATTTGTGGAAATAAAAGTGTGTTTCTGTTTTAGCTGGGAGCAAAGTGCATGTAGTCATCTAAAAAATCCTTCCTTCATGAACACAGAATATGTTTAAATAAATTTACTTTTTAAAACTTTTTCTAATTAGTATTGAAAAGTATTTTCTATTTTTAAGGTGAGAAGCAAAAATCTGTTCAAATACATAATAGAATCTTGGGAAAATAACTAAATGAAAGAAAGAGCATGATGCATCATCAATAAGTAATATTGACTAAGGCTATAAAATGCCTAATAGAATCAAGTATCAGTTCTAGAACAATAATCAGATGGAAATTAGGCAGAAAATGAAAAATAGTGACTCAGTTTGCTTGATCCAAGTGTCTTCTATGCTTTTCAAAGAAGTACTATGTTTATTGTTATATTAGAGTAGAGTATTAGGGTATGAGTTAGTTCTACAAGCACTGCTTTCTTTCATTGTCTTGGGAGCTCTCTTTTTTGGAATGTGAAATAGTTAAAAAAAAAAATCAATGCAGAACTTGTGATTTCTTTAACCACGTGGACAATGATCATTGGCCAGACACGTCTGTGCAGGCATTTTCTTCCTGTCTGCAGCACATCTCTTCATAGTCTTCACAGCACATTTCAGAGACTTCAAGTTTTTAATGACCACAACCTATGTCACTCTGCTTGTGCGCAGACAGAAAATAAATATGTTCAGACATTACCCTAACTAGACACATAGTTGCATGTTTTTTGCCTCCAGGGAATGCATACCAGGACAACCTCCATAATCACTACAGTGTGCTCAAATATTCTGAACACGTTTGTGCTGATGTAGTGACTCTTTCTATTTATTTTGACTGTTGCATTTCTCTCCCTGAGTACTGACTGCAGAGTTCCCTATCTCTTCCCACATAATGAACAAGGGGTCCTGTATGTGCTCTGGAATGGCAGTGATTCACCCGGTTGGAACAGAGGTGTGATGCAGTGGGTGAGTTAGATAAAAGTGACTCACACCTATTGTGTTAGAACCAGGTCAATTGTAGTTTCTAAATCTTGGATACGTGTATGCAATGCATGTATTCTAAGGTGATTTTAATCCTACATCTGAGCACATATGAAAAGTCACCTGGTAGAGGAACTAATACCAAAGAGAGTATGTATTTGAGGCATTGAGTACACAGGGTTCGAAATATTTTCAAATTTACTCTACAAAGATCTATGAAATTAATAATCTAGGCTTTCTGGGATTGCAGTTTTACAGAGTGAAAGTTGGATTCAAAAAATGACAATAGTGTTAAAGATATATCCATGTAGATTGGTTATAGATGACACCTGCAGAATCCGCATAAATTACTGGATTAACACACCCTTATAATAGAATCAGAGTAAGTTTTCTTCTCAAGGTTTTGTGCCCAATGGTTACATTAATCTACAGGAAGACATGTGTGACATACAAGTCTGCTCTTCTAAACCTTTTTTCCTCTCCCGCTGTCCTTTTGGATCTCACTGTCACGGTCCTACACCAGCCGGCACCTTCACAGTGCATTCCACCGGGTTTTGGGTTTACCTGTTAGTATGGTGTAATCATGGTCCCCTTACGTCATTCAGTCATCTCAGGCTTCTATCAGTGAGAACCCTTGGCTGCTCTCATAGCCATTTAGGGCTTAGAGTGTTTCTCTAGTAGAAGTTGTCACTAGTGAATACTTGCTCTTTCTCATGGACTTCATTTTATTTTATATTTCAAGAGAAAAATGTAGTAAAAATAAGTAGAAAAATACAGAATTTCACTGGACAAAATAACAGGAATTCAGCGGTGGTTGTTATATTGTGTGTTGATGTCTTCAAATTAGTTGCTTGGATTAGGAGATATAAGCATAAAAATTTGCTAGAAAAAGTTATGGAAAATTGAAAAGGAGAGAGAAAACAAGGATTAACTGCTCCTTTCAATGGACAGCAGAAATCATTGGTACCGTTATCCACGATGTTCTGTGTGCATCTTTTCCCCTTCCTGTTTTCTTTCTCCTTTTCCTCAGCCCAGTTGTTCCTTCCCTTTTGGACAGGTCCTTTGTTTTTCACAGCATGTATTCTACCTTTTGGGTTTTATTTCTTCTTTCAGTAAATATCATATCACAAGCTCTTGCTCTTAAGACAACACCCCATGAAGCACACAGCATGTCGTGATTTATTACAGTGATCTGCTTCAATAGGAAAAAGTCTGATAATTCCAGCTGTGCAGATGTGGAAAGAGAAACAGAGAATTCAGTTAACCTTTGACCTCAGGGGAAATGAAATGGTGGATAAGTGAATCTAGTAGTCGTTGGAGTGAGGAGGAGTGTTGATAAGCCCCTTTTGAGGACTCTGAGTTGTCATGTGGAAACGACCTTGAGGTTGGACTCTATGCCTCATCACTTAACTCCGTGGCACTGGTCTCCTGCTGTGCTTCTCATGGTCACGAGCTGAGTGCCCTTGTTCCACCGCACCCTTCCGTGGTGACATTTCTGCCTTGAGGCCAACGAAGCATGGACTGGATTTCAGCAAACTATGAAGTTAGGCCTCTCCTCCATTGGGTATTTGGTCTCAGCCAAGAGGAAGCTGACTACCACAGACAGTTGGTGCCAGAGAGGTGGGGTCATAACTGCAACTCTACCCAGCCACGT
>PVKN010043267.1:0-10235 GCA_004027915.1 Capromys pilorides | reverse complement strand
TGAAATAAGGTATAAAATTATAAGAATATCAGTGGAGGTATCTCTCCTTTGTGTTAGTTCATTTATTCAACAGTTATTGGGGCCAGTGAGGTAGCTCAGCGGCCTAAAGAGCCTGCATAGGCAAGCTTAGGCAGGCACAGGTGACCACAGTTTGATCCCTGGCTCCACATGCTGCCCTCATGGTGAGCTGAGCTGGCTAAAAGAAAAAGAACTTCACAGTTATTAAGTGAAAATCAATGTACTTGTGTCTGTAGGGAGCTACAAATAATCTCCCTTAGCATTTAGCTGGAATTAAAGGGAATTAAAAAACTAGAATTGAAGATCCTTGAGTCTGAATGCTAGTTCTACTGTTTCTTGACTTTATGAGACTCAGTGTCTTTATTGCTGAATCTTAATTATAAAATGAGGTTGATAATATCCATCTTGTCATGCTGTTGTAAAGACTGGGATAATATTTGAAAATTATGCATCTTATTATCTTATGCATACTGCCAATCTTTGTAGGGTGGGCATTTAAATGTTAGTAGATTTATGTATAGGCATACAATTACCAGTGCTTTTTAAAGGAGCACACTACAACTGTGCATTCCTTTTAAGGCCTGAAGTCCTTTCCCTTTGGTCTGCTGGAAACTGTTTTGTTCCGTTTCCAGTGGAGATGGGGAGCATCTCCCACTGATAAAGCCTGAGGACAGGGGTGTAGTCACCCTTACAATCATCTTGAGATTGTAGGGGTCTGATGTCTCATCTCACTCCTTTGAGCACTTGACATTTGGGGCCATTCCTTTTCAGTCCCCTCCAGCCAGCCAAATGCCTGCTGTCACACAATTGCTTTTGCTTTCTTGGCTGTGAACTTTAATGACAGGGCTGGGTGCCACTGCCATTTGGATTTGTTGACCAGCTACAGTTATTTTCCTAGCATGTTCCAAGCTTGCTTGAAACCATAACTATGCATTTTAGTCCCTGGCCATTGTTTTGTTTTGTTTTCTTTTCATTTTGAAATCTGTATGTGTTTTTCTGGCATAAGCAAGTGGGAAGGTGGAATCAAATCCATATGTTAGTGATGCATTTATCCTGAAGTAATAAGGCCATTTTGGGAAGGAGCCCCTGGGTGTCTTCCCAGCCACTTTTCCAACCCCCAGCTCAGCCTCTTTATCTTCTCAGCCCATGCTGCCATTCTGTAGGGTTTGAGGATCTGATCCATGTGGGGACAACTACTGTCCTCTCTTATCCAATTTTGTGCTGCCCTTGGCTCTGAAGACCTTATTTCCATTTTCTTCTCCTCATTTGCCTCTGCTTCTGGAGTATCATTGAGGCCCCTCCCCATCTCATCTAAAGACCATTGTCTTTATCGTCTGCAATGAAGAGGCTCTTGATTAGTGTTGGTGTCCCAAGCAACAGCTCAACACCTTTGTGAGCTCCTTAAGTGTCAAAACATTGGTATTTTCATTTTCTCCAAGCTCATGTCAACTTCTATGTTTAGTTATTTTAAAGTCTCTTGCATTTTCTTTTCCCTCAGTTTTTTTGGTATACTTTCAAAGGGAGACTTCATGGGCATATATGTGTGTGCAAGCTGTCATGTGTCTCTGAGCTGAGAGGAGGGTGGAATAAAGCACTCATGATCTTCCCCTAAGATCTGGAAGCTGAGTTCTGGCGCTGCTGCCAAGTCCGAAGCTCCTCTCCTTTCCTGGGGAGTAGTCTTCCAGGTGTGGTCCTGCTCCTGGAGAGCTTTGCAGAAGATCCAAAAGCAAAAGGTCTTTGACTGAAGACACAAGGACATTAAAATTCTCCCTGTGAGAAGAAGGCATCAGATGAGAGACCCTGATCAAAGGAGCTCCTTACCTTGGAGTCTACAGTGAAAAGATGCTGTGAAAACTCACATTGTGCAGAGGCCTAGTGTAAAAATTGGTGCTGCTGCCAAGAGGCTCTATTCTTAAATGTCCAAGGCATGTGTCTGCCAAGGCTTCCTTTTGCTGTCCCTGTCTGGCTCGGCAGGTGACGCTCTGTGTGCTCATTCATTTCTGCCTTCAGCAGAAATGTCAGTGGTGACAAAAAGACAGCCAAGTCCTTGTAGTACATGTAGTCATACCAAGAAATGGATATAGACAAAGAATTGACAGAGGGTGGTAGGTGGAAAGAGCTCAGGAGGTAGAGGCTGAAGACAAGGCACCAACCCCAGTGTGTGGCTGCTTGTGCTACTTGAGTTAGGCTCTGCTCTTCATCTTCAGCTGTGACCTTCACTTTCTTCTCCAAAGAGAGGTTGAGAAGTTAGCATTTGTGAGCGTGTGCAAAGGTATTTGATAGCTGTAAAGTACTGTGCAGCTTTTCTTACTGAAAGCCATTGTGAGGCAGAGATAAAGCATGGAGGAAGTGGGTTCCAGAATTGACTGATGAATTTGAAGATGGGTATTTGCTCACCAGGGGTGCTCACAGCTGGTGTGTGGTCTGGGCAAGGGCTGGCGGGGTGGGGGCTATGGTGGAGTAGGGAAGGGTTATTTAGATTGACTTCCCTATAGCACTGGCAGGGCTAAGGACCTTTAGCCACAATCAGGATATTCAAGGATCAAGGTAGCTGTCAGTTTTGACAGCCTTTAAAGCTGATTTTGTGCCACATTGTTTCATCCATGTTGCTCTGTGCATCATTTTTGTTTACTTCGCACTATACCAACGAGAGTGAAGGACATGGGATAGGTTGGGTTTCTGAGTTAAGGGATATACATTCTCAGGGGCAAACAAATGCACTACAGATGATTCAGAAGGAGAAAACGAGTTTGAAATATTCTTAGAGAAAAGACTTGTGATGCTCAGGGTAATACATCTTAATATTTGGAAGACATGTGGAAATATCTCATCTTTGTCCTCCCATAATTTTTACAATGACTCATATGAGCATATGTGACCTTTTCAGTTAAGATGAGACAACCAAGATTGTTCCTATTTTGTAGGGTTTGTTTTTCTCTGTGTGTGTGCGTGCGTACAATTATTCCTATTCTACTATCCATTAACAATATTCGAGTGGTAGAGAAGGCAGGCAGAATTAGCAGTGGAAAGAACAAGTTTAGAATTGGCAGAATAGCAGGGTAGAGATCAAAGATTCAGAGCCGGATGTGTAGCTGGCTGGGTGTGTAACCTGTGCAGGGGACTTAGCTTCCTGGAGAAGTCAGGGTAGGGATGAAAGTGCTTGTCTATATAAGAAGTGAGATGGATGCTCAACAAGCGCTTTCTTTCTCTTGCTTAACCAAGCAAGGGGTCACAAACTTGGGTAAAGGAAAATTCTCACATTTGGTGGCCAGAGACAGAAGTGGTGGGTTATTTTTGAAATGAAGCATGTACCCTGAGTTTGAAAAAAAAAATTTAATTGAGATTTCACCTGGGCAAACTCTGGGGCAGGGACCGGGCCCACAGAGCTCAGGGTGGGCACAGCCTGTGTCTAGGTCAAGAGGGCCCTGTTCCTGGGTGGGCAGGTTCTGGCTCAGCTTGCAGGGGTCCCAGCAAGGCTGACATCAGGTATTCCTTGAAATCGTTATCAGCATGGCCCCACACATTTGGTCAGACCTGCACTCTCAGCCAAGGCCCTTCCTTACAAATCTCCCCACAGGAAGTATACTTCTTTCCTTTGCATGATCCTGAACATCATTCTGCTGAGCTTGCTTGCCCTTAGAGGATGGGCAGGAGCAACATTTTGCTGTAAGAGGGAGGAGCTTTATTTTTCCTCACTACCATCCCACATATTAATGAAGAGCAAAGTCATACAAGTTCTTCAGTGTCTTTTCACTGTTCTCCTGGCCACTTTTCTCCTTACAAGAATGTGTATCAAGAAGGCCTGTCAGTTCGCACTGGAGTTCTCTGTTTTAGAGCCTGCCAAGCAGTCTTCATACACTGTCTCAGTGGCAATAATTCAAGAAGATAAAATCATTTTCTTTTAGCAGTGACACCAGTCTGCTGGGAGACATGAACTAGGGCCAGTGTGAGATGGCTGCCCAGGTTGCTCCTTGAGCAAGACCTCTTTCCAAAGAGTCAGAGGGATCTGGAATTCACCCCATGCTCTCTCACTGAGTGGTGAGCCTTGGCGCCTCCTTCTGAAGGGAGCTGTGGCGCTGCCTCAGATACAACCCTTCTGGGCCTCTATTTACCATTCCCCAACTAGAATTACTATTGGAGTCCTTAGTCTAGAAGGACTCTGAATTTTTAATTTTCTCCACTATTTCTTAATTGGAGTAGAAATTATGCGATGACAATGAGACTAGCATTTCTGAGTATTTGCCATGTACCAAATGCCATTCCAAGCATTTAATATGTATTTAATTCACATAAGTCTTGACAACCAAGTATTTGCTCTGACAGGACACTGACTTGCTGCTAGAAATGGTTTGGTAAAGTGAGAAGCCCCCAATAGACCAATAACGTCTAGACCTACTCATTCCACTTTGAACTTTTGGATGTGGGTTTTTATTGCCCTGGCAAGAAAGCAGTGACACACTGACATGGGTAAATTGAAGACTATGAAAGCGAACAGAAGACAGGAAGGGGCTGAGATGTCTGCAACCGTGGGGGACTTGCTAGCATAGGGACAGGAGGAGGAGGGAGTGAACCCGGGGGCTGAGAGCTGTGGCCAGTGACACCATGAAAGGAGTATCACACCTGCTGCCCTCAGGGCTGTGCAGCCAGAAAGCTGGGGAAGCTGGTGTCATGGGCTTTCCTGTCCTGTGCTCTGATTTGTGCTGGTGCCTCCTCTTGGGCAACGCAGAAGCCACAGAGCCAAAGAGGCTTTTTGCTGATCAGTCTGAAGACATCAGCAGTGTAGGGGCAGGGCAGAGAATGGACCTGAAGCTCTACACAGACTACTCGTGCAACTGCACCTGCTTAATCCCTGCAATGAATTAGTTTTAAATTAACACGTGCATATTATGAAGATGTGATTTTAAGTAGACACATTTTATTATCTATCTATCTATCTCTATCCATCTATTTATCTATCTATATTTAGATAGTTTATCATAAATTTCAGTTACAGTCTTTTATAATATTCATTCTACATAAATTCTATGTTCTACAAGTTTGTCCTTGTCTGTTCAACAACAGTGGCACATGCTGTCTGTGTTATCATATTAAATTGTATAAGAGACAAATAAGATGTTCTAACAATAGATTTTAAGATACCAGTGTAGGTCATCTTGATTAGGAGAATAATGTGGAGAATACAGATTAACGTTTATCATCCTATTAGAACCTCAAAATATAGGAAATACCCTACTGTTTTATAAGCTGTAACTTGCCATGTTTGCCCTTTGAGTTAAACACTTAACTAACATTTATTATCTAACGTTTCATTTCCAGGTGATGAGCTAAGAGAGGTTTTAGGCTACCTCTGCAAAGAATGCTCTCCAGGTTACACTTGGTGATTGGCATCGCTCATCAATTCCCCATAAATGAAAAACCAATTGGCTACAGTTGCTATAATGCTTCTCTTCTCATGTAGCACTGGTTTTGATGATGGGTGTGCCCTTTTATGTCACATAGTGGTTTTGTTCAGTAGGTGCATGTTCTACCTTTCCATCAGACTTGAGCTAATTAGCTAACAAGGAGGAAAGAAGACACCAGGAAGCCACACTCCTGTTCAAGGGCTGCCCAGGGTCCCAGGGCCTCCCTGTGCACACACTTCTTAAAGGCTTTTCTCTACCTCTCCACAGTGCCATGGGCTGGAGACCAAGGCTTTAGCATACAGACCTTGGGGGGTGCTAGATAGAGACCTAAGCCATAGCATTGCAATGTGGGGCCTGGGTGCACATCATCTAGAGAGAGATTGACACTTTTCCTACCATTTTTGGATCTGCATTATTATGGCAGATCTCACCATAAATGTTTTTTACATTTACATCTCTATTTAAAGATCTGTGGTGGGTAGAAAGCAAGCAAGATTGAAAACAAGAATGAAAATCACGTAAAATGGCCCGGAGCAGCAGGGGACGACTGACTGTGAGGTGAGGCCGGGACATGTGTCTCTAATCACCACTTGACACCGACTTGGAAGCTCCTGCTTCTTACTAATAAACACAACATGCCTAAGTAATTACTTTATATATTGTTCTTTTTAACAAACAGAAATTAGAGCAGTTGCCATCACTACTTTTTCTTAACCACTGAATGGAAAATTTTGTTTCAGATGACCCTTTAAATTTTTGTGAGAATTGGAGGACCTGCAGGTTAGCTCAGTTGTTTAAGCGTCTGCTCAGGCAAATGCAGTCAGGTGCAGGGGACCAGGATTTGATCCCCAGCTCCACAAACCTCACACGGCATGCCCTGAAGGCATCCTGAGATAGCCCCCGCCCCCCAAAAAAGGCTCCTAAATTTTTATAAAAGTTTAAAATAGGAGCTGGGGAGATACCGCGGCAGTCTTAAATGCCTCCCTGGCACATGCATGGATCTGGGTTTGATTCCTTATACCACATGCCGTGTAGGCCCCAGAACCTCAGGTGTACCGTATCAGCCACTGAAACGGTGTGGTGTGGCATGCCTATAATCCCAGCAATGGGAAGGCTGAGACAGAAGGGTCACTATGAGTCTGAGGCATAGCGGGACCCTGTACCAAATAAAGAAACGAATAAATAAATAAATAAATAAGTAAGTAAATAAATAAAATAAAAATTGTAAAAGATCATAAGAAAATAGATTATAATTTTGAGCCCAGAGGCTCAGTTCTATTTTATCAGTTATCTATACTGTACCCTAAAAGACAGGTGTCCTGGGTATAGTATAGGTGGGAATCAGGCCACCTCAGACTGGAGCCTGGGCTCTGCCGTTGGCTGTGTGGCTTTACACAGGCTCCTCAGCTTCTCTGAGCTGCACACACCTAAGGCATAGATCAGGGACCATCCTCGTACAGACGTTTTCATGAGGATTCAGCCATCCCTTAAATAAATAGTTATTACTTTGCTTTAGTATGTCAGGCACCTTACAGGTGTCAAGAGCACAATAGAGAACAGGGCAGGGAAAGCCAGGGCTCTCTGGGGCTTGTGCTCTGACCATGGGGATAGTTAAAGCACAGATGTGGAGGGCAGAGCCAAATCAAAGTCATGAAAATGAGGTAGGAGGAGCTGGTGGGCCAGTGGGGTGGGGCGCAGGTGATCACAGCAGGCTGCTCTGTGGAGGTGAGGTTGGGGCAGTGGTGGAAGGAGGAAGTCAGTGTGAGGTCTGAGGAGGAGTGTGCCAGAGGGTGGGCCCAGGCCTGGCAGAAGCCCCCCAGTGGGAGCAGACACTGAGGAACAGGAAGGGGCCTGGTGAAGCCAGCAGGAAGACCAGATCAAATAAGACTCTGAGGGTAACAATACAATTTGGGGCTTTATTCTTACGTGACAGAAAATCAGAAAATCATTTTGAGCAACCCAGTAACAAATGTGACAAAAATGTGAAAGGATTCTTCTGGCTGTTGGGTAGTGGTGAGACTACAGACCAAAAGAAGATGCAGGGCAAACAAGCAATTTTTGCAGTGACCCTGGGGAGAGACAACAGTTTGGTCTGGGGGCCAGTGATAGAGAGGGTGAGGCATGGTGAGATTTGGTATATTTTCCAAAGTCAAGTCTGTAGGATTTGGTGATGGCCTGGAGATGGAATTAGGTAGCAAAAGTCAACAGTTGTTGCTTCTATGTTTTTGTTCTGAGCAACTGGAAGGTGTTTAAATGTGGTGGATGGTAGAGAAACTAAGAGTTCCCTTTTATTTTGTTAACACTGAGGACCTTAACAGCTGTCCATGGAGAAATGTCAGGTAGACTGGTAGGATCATGACATGGGAAACCAAGAAGCTGAAAAAATATCAATTACTTTGCTTTTTGGTGATTACTTCCATGCACCTAACTGGGAAATGAAGCTTCCCAATGATTTCAGGTCTGTGGGAATCTGTAGCAGGCCTGGCAGAGGCTATTCCTGTAACACCATCCTGAAAGATAGTGCTGTCTGCATCCATAGGTGGGGCAGCAAGGAAGAGCCTGGAGCCTCAGGAATTGAGTTTGAATCCTGGCTTTGCAATGTGAGAGTCTCAGCAGCTTGGACAGGGTGCTTAACCTTAAGGCTCGATTCTCTTATCTTTTGAGTGGGGCCGTAATTGCTGCTACTGGGCAGCCACACAGGCTTGAGAGTTTTGGGCTGTGCTCATCCATGCCTGGAAGGGCAAGCTAAGCCTCACGTGCTCTCCAAGCTCACCTGCCTTGCCCATCAAGACCTGTGCCTTCTTACGAGGGTCCTCAGAAAGAATGCATGTGAAGCTCTCTGCAGAGTACTAAAGTGAAGTGAACTCTCAGAATGGCTTTTATCTTATTTCATCCTTGCCTCTCTTTCTGACTGGGATACATGGCTATTAATAGCACCCTCTACAAGCAGGTAGTAAGACACCCTCTACAAGCAGGGGTGATGTTTGATGAACAGATATTCTTTATGCTGATGGGTTTTCAGAATCATAATGTATTGATTGCTTACTGTGTTGACAATTGCTCCACTCATCTAGTTTTCAAGTGAACATAGTTCAAAGTTGGCAAAATGATGCTTAGAGAAGATAGGGGAGTTTTCCAAGCTAGAGAACAGCAGATGGAAACCACATTTCTAGCCCTTTTTGCTCTATACCTTGTGGTCTGTGGTCTTTGCTACACCCCAGGAAGTACCACGGGGTATCCGGGAACAGCAGTATTCAGATCTCATATGTCTTTTGTTTGATTTGCACAATTTTTTTCAATTGAATCAGTTGACGACATTTTAAAAATTATTGATTTATGCTTTCATATTTATTACTTTTCTTCCCTTCCCCTTGCTTTGGTTTGAATTTGCTCTTATGTTTCCTATAAAAGCACACATTTAGATTACTAATTCAAAACTTTCTTGTTCTTTTGATACAAGTGTTTAACACTGTAAATTTCCCTCTAAGCATGATCTCAATAGCATCCCACAAATTTTGATATGTTGCATTTTTGTTTTCACTTCATCAAAATGATTTTCTAATTTCCTTTGTGATTTATTCTTTGATACATGGATTGTTGGTAGGATATTGTTTGACTTCCAAATATTTTGAGAACTTTTCCCAGATATCTTTCTGTGGTCAGCTTTTAGTTTAGTTGCAGTCAAGAACCAAAATGTTTACTATTCAATTTCTTACAATTTGTTGAGTTTGTCTCATCTTTCAGAACATGGTCTATCGTGTTGAATGGGTACTGAGAGGAGTGTGTTTTCCTCTGTCGTTTGGTAGAGTCCTCTCTAAATATCAGGTAGGTTCAGGGGATTTGTAGTGCATTCTATGTGCTTGCTGATTATATGTCTGCCTGTTCTTTTAATTACTAAAAGTGGAGTATTGGTATTTCTACTGATGGTCCCCAATTTGTAATCTTTTAACTTCTGGAAAACCATAATTTGAATTTTGTTGCTTTTGTTGTTGTTCCACGTGTTGCAAAACTGCAGTGTTCAGCAGACTAGGCCTTTTGAATGTATCTTTAGCTTATAATATTTTAAATTTATGATGGACTTATTAGGTTGTGACCCTATAATAAGTCAAGGAGTACTCATTATTTGTATTTGAAGATTTATCTAGTTTTCCTTCTATTAGCTTTCACTGTATATATTTTGAAAATGCACAGATAAGCTTTATGAGTCTTAGTTCTTCTTACTGAACTGACTGCTTAATCACTGTGTAATGTTCATCTACATCCCTGGTAATATTCTTTTTCCTGAAATCTGCTTTGTCCCAGCTTTCTTTGATTTGTGTTTGCATAGTAAATAGCTTTTCATTATTTTATTCTAAATAAGCCTTTTTATTTTAAATGAGTTCCTTATAAGGAACCTACAGCCCGACTTTAGTTTCTTTGCCAGTCTCATATTCTCTGCCTTTTATTTAGGATATTTAAGCCATTTACATTTAATATAATTGTTAATATATTTGTATTTTGAATCTACCATGTTTTTGTTTGTTTTCTAATTCTTCCATTATTCAGGATTTTCTTTTTTCTCTTCTTTTGAATACATTGTACTTTTTATTTTTTATTCTATTTTACCTCTAATATTTCTCTATTAGTTATACTCAGTTTTAAGTTATTTTTCTTGCTGTTCTAGGCTTTACAAAATATATCTTTAACATTTCACGTTGTACTTTCCACTATTTTAGACTTTCATATATTACCTGAGAAGCCTAAAACAGTGCTTTATTTTCCGCCCTTCTGTTCATCTTGTCGTGTTTTATTCCTACTTATTATATGCTTCCCATA
>PVKN010043266.1:0-10264 GCA_004027915.1 Capromys pilorides | reverse complement strand
CCTGAATCTCTCTTAAATATAAATTTAGATACCCAGGGTCTTAAGTTACATGACTTCTATTTTTAGGTCTTCAATCTCTCTTCTATTTATTTTCTCAAGTTTTCTGAATTAGAAATTTCATAATCTAGACTTAATCATTAACCACAAATTAAATATGTGCTGCACAATAATGCAGTCCTTTTCTGGCTAACATTTTACTCACGGCTGTTTATGGAATGAATCTTTTAAGTTCAGCTATCCAACATCAACTGGCTCGTGGGTGCCAGTTCTCTTTTGAATCCATTGCTTGGGTGCTTGTTGTGGTAGTGATGTATAAAGTACTGTTCTTAATTATGAAAGCTCTCCCTTTGGGCTTACTTATCCCTCGATAGCATTACTTTCATCTTTGTGAATGTGTTTTGAAACATCACCAAATGTGTGACCACCAAATAATCACTAAACTTTCAGAAAAAGTAGCTGGGATCCTGTTGTGCTAGCAGGAGCCAAGGCAAAAAATAAAAAAAATAAAAAAGTTGTGTTATACAAAGCAGGAAACTGTCAGCACTTTCATCAGATCTTCTTATTGCTTGGGTTAGGTTATAGGCTTTATTCTGGGTGAATTTATAACAGTTCTTTAGGATTATAAGCCACTTTTCATATGACAATACAATGCATAGTGGACTTCTCTTAGTTCATTTTGCAACATTTCCATAAAGCAAGAAGGTCAGGTATTCATATAGGAAGCCAAAGCAAAAACTGAGCAGGTGCAGGGACTGGGGGTTTGGTCCCCTGGCATGCTGTGGCAGCCCTGCCCCAGGGGGCATACTGAGACTGGGCGTGGTGGCATACACCCATAATCTCAGCTCTTGGGAAGCTGTAAACAGGCGGATCCTTATGAGTCCGATCTAGTAGTGAGACCCTAAACACCCCATAGACCCTTCCCTAAAATATAAAAAATAAAATTAAATAAAATAAAAAAGCAAACACTGAATGTTGCTCCCCAGGTCGTAGGATCAGCCTGAGTCAGAGACATAGTAAGAATATGAATCCTTTGATATCAGGCTCAGCATGGATGGAATCAGACGGGTGGTTCCCAAGGATGACTTGTGAAGACTGTCCACATACCTGTGGGCTAATGGCTAGGAACTAAAGGGCTGCTGCCACGCTCAGCCAGTTCTCATGGGCTCTTACCATTGCTTCCTACAGGGAATGTCTGGGATCTGACAATAGTTCTAATTGTTGTTGCTGTGTGAGTTCATTCATCTTTAAAAAACAAAACAAAATTTAAAAAAACATAAAAATGATCCTTTCCAAGAACATTTCTTCTATTCCATTTTATTTTTCTCCCATCAAAACAGGATTGAGACACACTGGCTGTAGTGCTGACCCATCTACAAACTAATAATTTAAGTATCCATTCAATAGTTATTGATTGCAGGTTGGCAGACACTGATTTTTCTATTAGCAAAAGTATCCTAGTGAAAGAGATACACTTAATAATTCCCTTCACCTGGCTAACATAGGATTAGTCCTTATTCTCCAGTTTCATTTTTGCAAGAATTTTCCGAATCAGATGACTTCTTAGAAGCATATTAAAAGATGTGAAATTTCAGCAGTAAAATAAACCACTTGTTCCCGTAAACCACACCACACCCATGCATTACTCAGTTCACAATTTCACTATGACTGCCGAATTTAAGACTGCTCTATTTTCACAGGTGTGCTCCAAGAAATGTTTTCTTTCTTTCTTTCTTTCTTTCTTTCTTTCTTTCTTTCTTTCTTTCTTTCTTTCTTTCTTTCTTTTTTTCTTTCTGTTTTACAGAACTGGGGATCCAACTCAGGATCTTGCACTTGCCAGGCAGGCACTTGTGCCCCTGAGCTATCGCCCCTCCAACAAAGGCTTTAGAAAGAAGAAACCAATTTGATTTTAGGGTATATGAAGGGAATATTCTAAATCAACATTGGAAGGTAACGCGTATGAGAAGAGCATGGGACTGACAGTCATTTGTTATTTGGTGAAGAACCTCTGTAGAACTATAACTAACCACATATTATATTTTTCGTTTTTCCCCAAATATCTAAATCTTCAAGCTTATTCTTTCTCAGATCTCTAGGCCCACTTTCTAATTGCATGATTGAGGAATTCACATGGAGGCTACTTCTGAATGTCAAGTACAATAGGACAAATAAAGTCAATCTTTTTCTATGGTCTTATTGCTAATTTATGTCATGATACTCACATGTTTTTCAGAACTCCTCCCACATTTCTGTGGTCATGCACATTCATTGGCTTTTTTCATGCATTAAATAGTTTAAGAGTCCCTGAGCACTACTCTGGGCACTAGAATACCAGAAAATCTCCAGAAACAGCCCTGACAGGAATCACAGTTATAATGTGTAACCCATTATTATAAAAACTACAAGCTGGTTCTGTTACTTCTTCCCTAGACACCCAAATCCTTCTCTTTTTCTTCCATTTCCTTACTATTTTAGAGTAGATGGCCTTAAAACCCTCTGCTCAAAATGTTCTGCCACTTCACGGAGCCAGTGAAGTACCTGCCTGCCCCACGCTGTCCAAGCAAATGGCTACATAGGAGAAAGTCATGGTCAGGATGGAAGGTGACAGACCATGGGCTACACCTGACCTTCAGCTGTCTCACTTGTAAACTGAAAAGATGTACATTTCTAAGGTCCCTTCTAGTTTTAAAAGTATGTGTTTTGGCCACATACATATGCTTTAGTAACAGATTGTTTGAGTTTTCTTTACATGTCCTTTTCCTCTGTTTCTACCTTCATTTTCAGCAAAAATAGGCTTCTTCAGTCTTCTCTTTCTCTCCCGTTAGACATCATTCATATTCTTTATGATTATATTCAAATGTTATCTGTCCTGATACTAGAGAGACAATATAATGCTTGCGCATATGGGTCTGATTTGTTTCACTATCTAGTAAGGTCTCTACTCGGATCCATTTACCTACGAAAGCCTTGAGTTTGTATTTCTTTATAGCTGAGTAATGCCCCATTTTGTAAAAACAAACAAAAAAAAATTACCACATCTTTTTTATTCATTCTTCAGTTGGTAGGCATTTGAGTTGTTTCCAAGATTTAGCTGTGACAAATTGTGTTGCTATAAACATGGGTGTAGGCCAGCAAGCTAGCTCAGTGGACTAAAGCAACTACTTAGGCAAGCTTAGAGGAGTGCAGGGCCTGTGGTTTGATCCCCGGGGCCACATGCCCGCGCCAGCCCTGCCTCCAGGGCAAGCTGAGCTGGCTCGAGTCTGGGTGTAGTGGCACCTGCCTGTGATACCAGCACTGCAGAGGCCGAAAGTAGGAGGATCACTGGGAGTCTGAGCTGTGCAGTGAGACCCTGCAACAAAATACATTAAAATAAATAAATAAATAAACAAACAAACATAGGTGCACATGTATCACTGTGGTATGGTTAAAGGAAAAGAATCTGTCCAAAGGGAAGGAGACATTATGATGAGAAAAAAAAAACAAAAGAAAAAAAAAGAAGGGAAATATATATATAAATATGCATGATAGTTTGTATAATTGCATACTAATTTCTGTGGGTTTATCAAGAGATGCAGTTAATGTTTAAATTTTTTTCTTCTCCTTTTTAATATCTTTTAACCTTTTTTTTTTTTTTTTTTTTACCAATTTTGCATGTGTAAATTTGGTAATCTAAACAACTAATTTAAAGATAACATTATGCAATGCAACAACCGTTGTCAAATTCTTATTATTTTGTTTAGTGAAATTCAGTACCATTTATAATTTTTTTTGACCATTTTATATTCTTTTTTTTTTGGTGGGACCAGGGTTCAAACTCATGACCTTGAACTTACCAGGCAGGCACTTGTGCCACAGAGCTATCTCCCCAGTGCCTTTAAAAAATTAAAAAACGATGCTACCTGTCCATCTCCTGACTATGATAAGTGAAATATCCACTTATTCATATGAATTTGTCTACTCTACTTTTCTTAAATTAGGTGCCTTGTGTTTAAAATACCTTTCAAACTTGCACTCTGCATGTCAGTCAGATGAGACTACATTAAGAAATGCAATTCAATCAGAGGCCCTCATTTCTCCAAATACCAATGCAAAATATCTACTCTTAATAACACAGTCTGCTTTAAATTTAAAGCTTAATTTCTTACAGATGGGTTTGGTCTGTCTGGAGCTTCATGCTTTCTTCCTACCTGCCATCATCTCTCTCCTTCCTTCTCTCCAGGTCGCTTGAGAGTAGTAAGAGGTTGCTAAAATCACGGACGCAGAGGCGTGAGGTTGCTGACCCACTTACAGCGCTGGGCTCCTCACTGAGCACTTCTCCCTTCACGCCGTCACTGTATGGGGGCTTCTCTACCCTCAGTATCTGCACGGTGCTTCCCTGCTTTAAAACACTTGCCTGCTCCGAATGCTGAGCCTCAGTGCCCATCATGGCTCAGGCCGAGGCTGCCACCTGGCCTTTCCCTCATCCTCACCTTAGGTCTGCTTGCATTCCTTTTCTGAACACGAACATTTCTAGTCTGCCCATGCTATTCAGAGGTCACAGGGAATGACAGTTGGAAGGGGTCTCATCCTGAATCAGGGTAAAAGGAACACACACATCAGCATCACCATTTCTACTTTATGAGCCACTCCACGATGTTGTGGAATAAAAGTGGCAGACATGTATAGACATAAACATTATACTGGACATTATTGTGGTGGACGTTTCACCTATCCTGCTTGATGTTTTACCTATCTGAGAATACACTTTATTGTCCCCATCATACCAAAACTCTATTCACTCCAATTACTGTATACTCTTTTATTTATTCTACTCTGTACTTTAGGCTTCAAAACTGAACATCTGTGTTACATTTTCTGTGTCAAATTATTAGATGCAATTTTTCTCTTTTTATAGAAAAATAAAATAAGTCAACAGGATGGCAAGGTTTAGAAAATTTACAATGTTTAAGGGTTTTACAGCTAGAAGTTATAAAAATTTGTCATCGAAGACGAATTTAAAAATTCGTCGGTACTTACTCGATACTTACTCAATTACAATGTTTAATAATAAAAATGACTTGAAAGCTGTGGTGATTGACACGTTGTGTCAACTTGGCTGGATGACTCCGCGGCCTGACTCCCTGTTGGCGGGAGTCCCGCCCTGGGGTACAATTGGTTCCTCCCTGGAGCGTGACCAGGGCCTGCCTAGGATATGATTGGCTCCTCCCTAGAGTGGGATCAAGGGCCCATGCTGGGGTATGATTGGTTCCACCCTAGGGCACAATGGGCCTACGTCAGAGTGACTGAGCACAAAGAGACTTTTTAAAGGGCTGAGGAAGGAATCAAGACTTCACTTCCTTGGAGAAGCTTCAGTCTTTGCATTCTGGCTTGCAGTGCAGACTCTTCAGCCCCAGCTTGGTCTTTAACCGTCTGTCACAGACTCTTCAGCGTCCATCACAGACACTTCAGTCTTCTATCGCAGACCCATCAGCCAATGGATAGAGACTTACACAGAGCACTGCAGTGAGTTTCAGACCTCGGGACTGAATTCTCCAGTCCGGAGCGTGCAGACGCCCTCTGCACGCTTCCTCATCTGACTCTGTGGCTGACTATTGTGAGCCAATCTTATAACTCCTTATATATTGTATATTTTGTGTTAATATCTATTCCTTTTATCTTTCTGTTCCTCAAAGTAAAACCCTGACCAATACAAAAGCCAATATTATCTCAAGTCATATTCACAAATATATCTAGGCTTAATTACTTTTCTTCCTATTGGAACCAAATACTCAGCACCCAAAGTAAAGGATGAAAAATTTAATTTGACTCACAGTTTATAGAGATTTCAGTCCACAGTTGGCCGGCTTCATGGTAGGTTGGCACGGCAGAGGGGCATCATAAGAAAGAACTAGTCTATAGCTGGCAGGTGGGTGACAGAAAAGTGGCAAGCAGCTACAAGTGACAAGTGGCCTTCTGTCTCTTGTATTTCACTCAGGACACTCAGCTTTAGGGCAGGTAGCACTCCTGGCATTGCTTCTGTCATTGCAAATCCCTATGTTGCATCCTTGATTCCAGCAGCACATGCCCTAGATCCAGCCCTTCTGAAAGCCCAACCTATGACCATGTGTGGCTTTAAGGGGACATCAAAGCCTTGGAGGTTTATCAATTAATATTAAAATATATACTACATTGCTTTTAATACAAAGGCTCTTCCTGCTTCACACTATAAGCAGGGCAGTGATGATGGTCCAGTCTGGTGCTAGAAGCCAGGAACTGACGTCCTCTTCTTTTCTGGCATCAGCATCCTCGGTACTTACTCAAAGAGAAAAACGCTGTGTTTCTGAGCATTTGTCTCATTCTAGAAAAGATTAAAAGAGTTTCTCTCACTGAATTAAAAATTGCCTTTTTAATTCAGGAAGAAGTATCACTAGCGACTTTCACATATATATAATTAAGGAATTTCCTACAAGTCCTTCCCACTCCTATCACTATTGCTGGGGGAGCATTGTCTACAGGAAGTTTTCATGTTCTTATTGTGATCATTGAAAGATTCAAGAAGAAAGAAGCTCATGAGAAAGTACCCTGACTATTTTTTTGTGCTGGTCACAATATTTTTTAAGTAAGTTTCTTAATTTCACTTTTTTTTTTTTTTTTTTGGAACTGAAGATCAAACTCATGAGCTCACACTTGCCAGGCTGGCGCTATGCTGCTGAACTATCTTCCCAGCTAGTTTCTCAATTTTAAAGAAGATGGCGAAGCAAATGACAGGACAGGGTGTGGCTAAGAGACAAAATATTTGGATTGAAGAAGTGTAGGAAACAATGTCTGTCTTAAAAGATGTAAGAAGTAGTATGAAAATGAGATTTGTTTTGCCTCGTTCAGAATGAGGGTGTGATGTGAAAACATTTCCTACTTAAAATGTATTTGTTCTCAAGAAAAATAAGTCTAATGAAATTAGAGGGGAAAAATAGTTACAGTAACTATCACAAGACCACAAAGCCTTCAAGAAGCATTCCTGTTCTCTTGCCTTCCTTTTCCTCTGGTCCCTTCTATCCCTTACACACACACACACACACACACACACACACACACACACATACACACACACAATCCCATGTGAACATCTCTGTACACACATCGGGTTTCTGCTCACTTTCCCTTTTGTTCATGGCTCACATCATGTACTCTAAAACCATGAATTTGCCGGTGAAACTTCTCTATCTCTAGTCCCCATCACAAATTTCTAAGAGTAAAATATCTCACTGAGCAGCAAAAGTCGTATGTCTAGCCCAGATTCTATCTGTTACAGCAGGATAAACAAGGTTGCATGAATTGTAGGACTGGCCTTTCTTAAACTATGGCCAAGGCAAATTCATTTTTAAAAGAGCTTATAGATAAGAAAGAAACCATAAGCATCTCATGTAACTATCTCCAGTGTTTGCCCCTGCTTCACCATTGACTGTGCTCTCTTTTGTCAACTTGATCTCTCTGGAAGACAGTGCTGCATGCAACTGTCTATTGTCAACCTTTCCTTTTGCTTTTTGTCTTTTTCAGACGGGGGTTTGCTATGCAGTTCACACTGACCTTGGGTTCATTTTCTAGCCCAAGATGGTCTCAAACTCACAGTGTTCTTCCTGCCTCAGCTTCTCTAGTGTTGGGATTACAGGCCTGCACCACCATGCCTGGCTTCTATTCCCAAACTTTCAATTACTAGATTTTGCCTATAAAACTGCTCATGGGGCCAAGAATATAGCTCAGTGACACATTACCTGCCTGATAAGTGTGAGCTCATGAATTCAATTCTCCGTACTACAAAAAACAAAATAAAATAAATAAAATAAAATATTGTTTACTATTCAAGTTCCTCTACAATATTGCCCTAGTGTATTTTTCTAATTTTGTTTTTTTACTGTTCCCTCCCTTACTCTAACAAGAAGGAGGTTTTCTACCCTTTGCTCTGTGCATCAGGTGACTACACGTGGTGGTTTACACACAACAATCCCAGCTCTGTCTATTGCACTGGGGTGATTATTAGAAATGTCCCTTTACTCTCCACTGTCCTGGCTTAGATGATGAAAAAATGGCTCTTTTGCCTCGATGCTCAGCCTCTTACTTGCTCTACATTCCAAAATCCAACTCTCACTCAGTGTGCAGAAAACATGCTAATTTACTTTTTTACAAAACTTCCTCTGACCTAATAAAAGAAACACTACCTTCTTCTTAACTCTTATAGCCTTTTATTTGCTTCTGTTCTTTATTATCCTTGACACTTTCTACAGTCCAGTGTAACTGAAACTCCAGATTGTCCTCCTTCTTTTCCCTTACAGGATCCAGAATAATAATGTTATGATTATCTTATCTTTGATCAGGAGATAAAGCTAAACAATGCATTTGAGTAATCCGCATGGCTGTCATACTGCAGGCACACATCTGGACAGCACAAAGAAAGCAAAATTGTGTTTGAAGTGAAGTCAGTTAAAAGTTGATATTTCACATTAACTCAGTGACTATTATAGGAGGCTGAGATTAAATCCTTGTTGTCATTGTTACCTTTGTCTTTTAGGTAGGTCTCTGAGCATGGGAGAATGGCTGACACGTGAACTAGCACAGAACAGCTGGCAAGACCAGTGGGGACTCTCAAAACAGGTCTTACATTGGGCCAAGGATTTGCTTATATTTACATATACCACAGAATAGTTTTAGAGAGTAAAAGTCATAATGTATGTAACCTACTTTGCATAATAGGAGTCTACATTATACTTTTATCATTGCACGATTCAAATTCCGTGAAAGATGTCCTCTGGGAACTCCTGAAGTAAAGCTACAAATACCCCAAAGACTTCTCCCAGTTGGAGTGACTACTAGGTCTCACATGCAGGTCCCACTGTTAATATATATTAGATTGAATAGAGTTAATAAAGTAAGAATTAATACAAAACCATTTTGAGTATAGTTAATTATTATTATTTTATTAACAGAGCTTAACAGTGAAACTTCTACCAAATAACGACTCTGCATACACTGGATGTTATCAGTGGCATCCACATTTAAAAGAACTTGTCGCTAGCAGTTCCTTCCTCCACCAGAAGGGCTTTCTGGTTCCTTATGAGCTCTTCCAAAGGTATGTCACTAACTAAGCCCCAGGACTTATGTACTTGGTTCCAATGGCTCCAGTAGGGCTTAGGCAACTGCGACCAGGCTGGTTGACCCTTTACCTAGTGTTCCGGAGTCTTGCATTGGATGGGACTACTTGCCCCCAAATTGTGAAATTAAGTTCTTAAAGTGCATCTGAGAATGAGAGGAAGTTCCAGATTAAATTCCCAGCCTTTTGTTTGTGGCTGGCCAAGAATGAAAAATTCAAGTACAAGCTCAAAGCAGCCTGTGAGAGTCTTTGCCCTGGCGAGTGGACAAGTTCCTCAACTGTTAGGTGATTAGATCAGCTGAACTCTTTTATATTTTATGTATTTGGCACAAGGTCTCACTGCACAGCTTGGACTCAGTGATATTCCTGTTTTCTGCCTCCCCAATGCTGGTATTACAGGCATGCTCCACTGTGCCTGGTCCCAGTCACTGCTCAGCGACCCAGAAGCAGGACCAGCATGGCATGTCATGCCAGGGATCAAACCCAGTCCCTGGGCTTGCTTAAGCAGGCACTCACTGCACTACCTCGCTGGCCCTTGATCATTTGATCTCTGAAGTGACAAATGAATGTGATTTGTATATTAGAGTTCAATCATGCCATTTTTGCAAGTATCCTTGTTTTATCCTTTACTTCAGGGTTAGGCTGAAAGTACAGAAGCAAAGTCTGCCTCAAATGTCTTGTCCTGAAAAATATTTGGAAGTGTCTTGCACGTATCATATGCTCCACAGTTCTCTACTCATTACTACTGCTCAGAACTGGAATACAAGGCTTTCTCTGATGACAAACATTACAGCCCTGTAGCTATTCAAGCAATATTTTTATAACAAGTGTACTTTTTAATAAGCCATATAACATGTATCAGTAAACCGTAAAAGAACTGAACTTGAAGACACCTAAAATTATTTCATGTGCTGACCTTAACCCTAGGGTGTGCTGAGACAGCAACTGAGACTGTGTATGCTGGCATACGCCTATAATCCCAGCTCTTAGGAGGTTGTAAACAGGTGGATCACTGTTAGTTTGGCCTAGTAGTGAGACCCTGAACACCCAGTAGATCCTTCCCTAAAATAAAAAATTAAAATTAAAATTAAAAAAAAATTGTTTCAAATCCAAGAATTACAGCTTTTATAATCTTAAATTAACGTC
>PVKN010043265.1:0-10264 GCA_004027915.1 Capromys pilorides | reverse complement strand
GGTCTTAGAATCCTCAGTCCTCAGAATTATGAGCAGTAAATTTATATTATTTCTAAATTACACCACAGAAGATAATTCTTCTAGAAACTGAAAGACGAAGACACACCCCAGTCACTCATATTCTTCGCTCTTTCTCTAGCAAGGTCCTAACAGTCAGTGTGACCCCTCTGCATGAGAAACTTACTTGACACTCAAGATGTTGGGGTTAAATAAGGCAGAGAAACTGCCTTGAAATGGTTTTATGTTCAAATTGTTCTACCCAAAGTGTGCCACTAGCCATATATGGCTGATGAAACTTACACTGATTAAAATTGAATGAAACCAAATGTTTTAGTCTTTAGCTGCCTCTGGTACATTGCCAATGCCCAACAGCCATCCATGGCTGATGGCACCATTACTAAACACGTCAGAAAGTTTTTTTGGATAGTGCTGGTTTTATACTAAAAACACATAGAGAGGAAAAATGTTATTACTACCAAAGAAAACAGATATAAAAACATCATGCTTATTATGAAATCTGACAACTTCTCCCAGTGACATCGATTTGGACCTTTCAGTGCCCTGTGCCAATCAATATTTATGGTGTCTAATATAGATATTCTTTTAGGAACAGGGACTATGATAGTGAATGAAATAGACAAGGTCACACCATACACCCATACACCAGAAACAGTCAGGTGGTTTAATGGAAAACGAACCAGGCAAATATTATGTTGTAATGGTGAGGGAGGAGAAGATAATTAAAATATGGCGCCATTTTAAGTGACATCATATGAGTTGAGAGAGGGTGATTACCAAGGGGTTGTAGGAAGATAGCACTCATATTGGGCTCAAATTGAGTCCAAGGTGTCTCCAGATTCCAAGGTGAATCTAAGTGACTTCCCAAATATTGAGGAAGATGAATAGGAAAAGTGGGAATAGCCAGAAAAGAATTTTCAATGTTTTCCAAGGTCTATAAAAAGGAAGACTCCTCTGGAACATGGTTTAAAATTTGAGAAAAAGTTTTACTTATTGAAGAAGTATACAAAGACCAGCTAGAGTTATGAGTTTCAATTGTCCTAATGAGATGAGAGACTTTTAAGCTCAAAGCTTTAGGGTTGTGGTATGATCTGATTTGTAATTTAAGGGATTACTCTGCTTGTTTATGGAAAATCTGTTATAGAGGAACAAGAGCAATCACCAAAAAGAGAAAAACAAAACTAACTTGAGTGATAAACTGTTGGTTGTCTTATACCAGAAAATAGCCAGGGAAGACGAAAATTAGTAAACTTTGAGATATGCTATAGAGGAAGAGTCAATTATAAGGATGGTGTGACATAGCAGAACAGGGTACAGATCCCAGGCTTGGCCATCAGCAATTGGGTAGAAGGTGGTGTCACCTACTGGGACTAACAGCAGTGAGGAGAGGTGTGCAATGAAAAGAAAAATCAAGGGACAAGCAGGAGGGAATTGAGTTGGAGATACATATTAGGAAGCAAGATAAACACACCAAGTAGGAGCCATGTATAGGGCCTTTCAAGGAGTTTAACACTCTTAGATATATTGGAGTCTTTATATGTCAACGATATTTAAAGCTAAAATCTGGAGAGAGAAAAGATTGAATGTGAAGCAAAGTGGAGGTTTAAGGTGGAGATTTTGTAGAAGAGAAAAAGTCAAAAAGAAGAATTAAAAGGGATGTCAGAAGGAAAACCAAAAGCACATGGAACTATGGGACACATTTCAGAGAGGAGCATGTCTCAGCTTCTTTTCAGTTGTTACTGGGACAAAATGCTGAACACCCTAAATTAAGGAAGGAAAGGTTTATTTAGCTCACAGTTAATGAAGATTTCATCGGTCCATACTTGACTGGCTCCAAGGCAGAGTGGCACATGGTAGAGGGCAGTCATTCACGGTGGTGGAAAACAGCAAAGAACAAATGGAGGAGCAGCAGCTGCGGCAGCCAGCGAGCCTCTCTTCCCTCCTCATATCATATGCAGATTACCACGCTAGGGTGGGTGTAGCACTCACATCCAGAATCCCAGCACTGGGTCATGAGTTAATCACAAACTCTAGAAGCAAGCCCATAACTGTATGCAGCCTTGGGGACACAACTAGACTCAAACCACACCGAGGGAGTCATCACAAGTGTCACATAATGGTGTGAGATCAACTTCACTCTGTGTGAAGTCATGACTGTAGGGATTGCACAGAAGGTTTATTTAAAACTTGGTAGTTGAGGTCACTGCTCATTTTTTTTTTCAGAAAACTGGAACTCACAGCGGAGAAAAGATAGTGCTGAAAGCCACAAGCAATTCTATTGAGACCTTTTATTGTGACAGAGAGTCAAGTAATGAAACATCAATTGATGATCATATACTATATACAAATGTCATCTATGAAAATGTTACCATTCACATGGAATTATTTAAGAAGTTTAAGACTAAGTGAGAAAGTTGCATTATATTAATGGACTCAAGCTTTTAAAATGAGATGGACAATTAATACAGCCACTCCAATTCAGAGAAACCATATTGCAAGTACTCCATAGTCAGACCTGCGGATGTTTTGATTTACAAAACTGTGAAGGCAGTGAAAGAGATGGATAAACAGGCATTTGGGTGGAAGGTGACATGAACTTTAACAAAAGCTGGTGGCACATATACCAGCAGAGGAACTGACACAGGTCTTAGAACTGGAAGGTTCTGTCCAATAGTTACCAACTAAATGACACAAGATGGGAGCAGCCACCTATTCCTACACTGAGGCTAAGGGGCTGTCACAGCCTGCTCAGGAATTGTGTTTCACTAGGAATAGCCTTCTTGATGGAGGTGTTTCATGTTGTATAAGTCATTCAGGTATTATTCTCAATATCATTGTTTTGCCTCTCAGTCATTCAAAATCATCTTAAGGTTGAATTTAAAGAAATTTGAGAGGCTGGCCAAGATGGCACACACCTGTAATCCCAGCACTTTGGGAGGCTGAAAACAGGAGAATCACTATGAGTGCAGTCTACATAGTGGGACCCTGTAGACCCTGTCCTAAAATACAGAAACCAAAAATAAAATAAAATAAAATAATAAAGAAATTTGAAATCTGAAAGCTGTAATGTTAATTTTGACTATCACACTTAGCAGTGGTATCTGAGAGCATGGTCTATAAATTAAAATATGAAAATTGAAAAGTAAAAGACTTCCTGTTTTAGGTGTCCCTGATTAAATAAATACAGAGTTCTGGGTGATGACAGAGAGAAGAATTTGGAAAACACTGGGACCAAAGTTAGTCGATGTGATATGGTCTTTTGAAAAGTTGGTCTGTGTCCAACTTAAACTGCTACATTGGCAAGAAAATTCAGCCCATTTCCCTGGGTGTCAACTGTCTGACCTCGTGAAATCTGAAGAGTCATCACGGATCGGAAGATGCTTTCAGGTAATAGCTGCAAATACTGCCAGGTCCAGAAAGCACGCTCAGTGGAGGCTCACTGTAGTTTTCTGAAGATCCATAAGGAAGAAGAAAATACTCTCAAAAAGAGGAATATGAACAAATAGGCAAAACTTTAGACCAGTCAGAAGCTGTTGCATGTGTTCCTTTTAACTAATATTGATATTATTTTGTCATTCAACAATTCAGTAATTTAGCCAATGTTTGTTAAGCACCATTGTGTTAGGCCCTGGGCAAATTTTATGGAAGGAAATGAATGACAGTTTCTGTTTCCACAGCTTTGAGTCCAATGAGAGACAGACAAGCCGGCACTGAAGTAGAAGGCAGGATGCTCTTGGTCAATCTAGGTGCCTTTGCTGTTCACGTGGGCTTGTGACCTTGTTCCAGCTGAATGGGTGGATCGATTCATCTCCATGGATCCATGCCAAAGTAGTTACAAAGCTGGTTGTAGAACATTGTACCAAAATATTTGTATGTAAAACAATGAGAAAAAAAAGTAATCAAAGGCTGAGTAAAAATGCAGTAGGACCAAAACTGCTTGGAAGGAGCCAAGACGAGGTGTCGCATGCAGCATGATGAGGAGTAGGCAGTCACGGCGTCGTCTGGGCCACCTCTGAATGAGGTTAGGGTTCTGTGCCAGGAATGAGTCCAATGGGATATTGATTAAGGATTTTCAAAGAAGACTTCAGCAAATCCATTCACACACCAGCTAAGAGGATCCAGATCTCCTATGGTCGGAAGAGACTTAGAAATATGAAAGAAGAGGGCTGGTCAAATAGCTCAGCCAATTAAAGTGCCTACAAGCAGGCACAGGAGCCAGGGGTTCAATCCCTAGGCCTGCCGTGCCAGCCCTGCTCCTGGGGCATGCTGAGATGGCAATTGAGACTGGGCGTGGCCTATAATCCCAGCTCTTCGCAGGCTATAAACAGTTGGCTCTCTACAAATCCAATGTAGTAGTGAGACCGTGAACACCCTGTAGACCTTTTTGTAAAATTAAAAAAAGAAAGAAGTACGATGATACCACGCCTAAATGTTAAGTGAGATCCGGAGCTATTGGGGTAAACTCAGGGTATTAGTCAGCTTTTGTGTTCTTGGGTCAAAATGCCCCATACACAGATTTTAGAGCGGGAGAGATTTAACTGGATTCACGATTTCAGAGGTTTTAGTTTGAGGCTGACTGGTTTCAAGATAGAATCATTGCCATGTAAGAAGCACAGGGAAGGAGCTCCAGCTAGGTACACACCCTGCAAAGGCTGTCCCGGGGATGCTCTGCCTGCCATGGATCTTGCTCTTTCAGGGTACCCTCAGCTGTGAACACTGGGAGATTCATCCACTCATGAGAATAACACCCAGTCTTTTAGCTGTGTTTGTGGAAGTCCCTTGATCCAGCCAAGGTGACAATCAAGAGTAACCATCACATTCAAGGTTTTCAACAGCCACAGAACTAGAAGTAATAGCCATAGTCCCTAGGTGAGCGCATATGTGTGGACATATGTATTTCCTAGCACTATTTGACAAAAGAGTCTGAAAGCAGTGAGAGTCCTGTTGAAATGCATATACATAGACTACAGATAATGGTTTTTGAATACCATTAAAAATTTGATATTATTAAGAATGTGAATTCCGGGCAGCTGAGATAGTTCAGTGGACTAAGCACCTGCTTAGGTGCACACAGATATTGGGGTTCAATCTTCAACACCACATACCAAACTAGCCCTGTCCCTAGGTGTGCTGAGCAGGCCACTGAGACCTGGTGTGGTGGTGCAGGTGTGTAATCTCAGCGATGATGGGGATGAAAACAGGAAGATCACCAGGACTCCCAGCTGCATAGTGAGACCCTTTACCAAATTAATAATAATAATAATAATAATAATAATAATAATAATAATGATAATAATAATAACGATTCCTTGAGGGAAATGTAAATTTGGAATGATAAAAATGTATACTGAGCATCTTGATTTAGGTTCCCATAACAAATTATTATATACTTGATGGCCTACACAACAAACATTTATTTTATTTTTTATTGTTGTGGAGCTTTGAATGCACAGGATGAAGGAGACACAGGGAAATAATGTAACTTTCAACCTGCTACATGTCATATCCTAAGTTATTGTTCCACAAAATGGTAGAATGAATTTCAAAAAACAACAGAGTTCAAGAGTTGGAAAACTTTATTAAGAGAGTTTACTTCTGAGAGACAGAAGAGGAGCCACAGTGGCTTGCCAATGACCTCAAAGAAAGTTTTATACAGCAAAATCATGAGGTGGATACCACATGGCTCAAAACATGACCAATTAGTAAGAGTACACATATAACTGCATAGATAATATTGGTCCAAAGACCTTCTTTAGGAAGGCTTGGGTCAGGGGGTCTTGGTCCCCTACTTGATAGGGTGACGTCTACCTAGACTTTACTGGACCAAGTGATACCAATCATCTTATCCCCAAGGGAGACATGAGGGGGGCCAGGGAGATAGCTCTGTAGCACAAGTGCCTGCCTGGAAAGTGCAAAGTTGTGAGTTTGAACCTTGGTCCCACAAGAAAAAAAAAAAAAAAAAAAGAGTTACACACAACCAAGGGAGACAGGAGGTCTAGTCATCTCATCTTTATCCTGGGATGTGGCCTTCAACAGACGTATCTCCAGCCACAATTTTAATGTGTTCTCATCTTCTGAACTGATTTCCTTGAAGGCCTAGAATGTCTGAATGCACATAATATTTCTGCCTTGCTTACCTGTCTATAATAAATGTACAACAGATCAGAAATAAGTTAGGTAAGCTGTCTTGTATACAAATATGCATTCTCTTGCATTCTCACATAGCAGAGGAAGAAATAAACTCTAGTTTCCGAAGTCTCTATAAAGGCATTAATCCCATTCGTAACAGTTTCATCCCATCACAAAATTATCCCCCAAATGTCACATCTTGAATCCTCTGAACCAAATAGCAATACTTGGGTTGAGACTGAGTGAAAAGAAATAATAGGAAGAAGAGAAAGCTGTTTCTAACAATAGAAGGGATGAGGCAGGTAAGTCAGAAGAACAGCAAGGGTGGGAAAACTTTGGGGAAAGTTTCTCCTCCGTGGGAACAAGAAGCCTGGTGAGGAGATGCTTCCTGCTTTATGATCAGCTTGTTCATTGCTTACTCACAGCTCTGCTTCTGAATAATATTTGATAGTTTCAGCCATGTGTTATCGTGACAGTAAGTGACACTTAGGGTCACATAGCACCAAACCCGAAAGTGGTTAACTCTTGTCACTAAAGATTAATGAAACTCTTATTTCTCTGCTATTCCTATTCAGACAGCATTATTTGCCACTGAAGGCTTTCTAACCAGCACAGATATTAATATCAATAGTGTCAGTGTTTTTCACCAAAGAAGTAGTGGAAAAATATGAGCCATTACTTTTAAGCACATCCTAATGTAATAATGTGCAAACTTCATGTTGGACTTACTGAAGAAAGGTTAACTTACCTAGAATGTGGCCTGATAGTCATACAGATTGTGTAGAATTATTCTGAAGAAAAGAACAAAGTGAGTTGTCCACTTATTTCTTAGTGCCTGAAAATGGTACTTTATAAAAACTGAGTCTAAAGAATATGCTGAACGAAAATTGCATGATCCATGCTTAGGTTTACACTTGTGCTTATGCGTACCCTATATAAGAATTTCAATAAACACTGAAACATTTTGTAAAGAACTCTCATTTCTAGAGCACTAGAAATGCATTTCAAGGATGTGGTCATCCATTAGGGTAAAACTGGGGTTTTAACCACATTCTTGTAAATTAGTTTTTCTTCCTCTTATTTTTTGTGTAAATTTTATGTAACTTTAAACTCTTCTGTGTTCTCACATCCCAAGTTTAAACATCAGACCTCACATTATTTGTTATAAGGATTCACATAACTCAGTAATAAAAGACAGGCAGCTACTGTGTGATGTCTCATAAATAGCCTGAAAGGCTGAGCAAGCATCTCAAGCAAGAGCAAACCTGTAACTCCTCAGCTGAGAGGCAGTTGTGGTGTGTCCTTTCCTAGGAACTTTTTGGGAGAAAGTAGAAAGCCATTTGTGACCCACGTTCTTTCCTATCAATAGCTCACATTTGGGCAGCACTTTGTAGCTTATGATACCTTTTACATAGAACTTTGCATGAACCCAATGAGCAGGAAAGTGTCACCCATCTCTGTTTTGAGGGTATAGATGTTTTCCTACACAAATAGCATGTGATGTTCCCTCAGTGATAAAACTGGCACATAGGAAAGCTCATGCGTGCACCCACGCCTGTGATGTCGATTTTGACACTTCTACCACATCATTAATAGGCTTCCATAATGTACCCATGTTTTTCTTATTTTCAATTTTGTATCTTATCATTGTCTTTAAAATAAAAAAATAAAAGTTGTCCTAATTACTATGTATTATGCAATAAGACATATAACATTTAGACATTTATATATTTATGGCACTATCTTACTTAGTTTTCAGAATCAGAATAGTAGCCATGAACATCTAGCATTCCTGATATTCCAACTTTAAATTAAATATCCAAACGAACATGGTTCTACAGTAACTAAGCTGAAATTCAAACCCAGGGTATCAGGGCCAGAGTTTGTACTTGAATGGCAATATTATATAATAACCATATAGGAGCTTGGGGCCTAAGCTGCCTGTTCTCTTGTGTCCTTTCTCGTATGCATTCATCCTTTCTGCAGGTTCTCAAGAATTAAGGCTACCAATGCACCCTTAGCATTCAGTGATGCATATTTTATGTATAAAACCAATCAGTCCAAAGTAAAGCTCTGCTTTCTGACCTCTGAATGATTCTAACTTAGAGTCTCAATCTCTGAGCACCTGTTTGCTTCTTTGTTTGATGAATGGAGATGAATAGTACTGAAAACATAGGGAATATATTGAGTTTTCTACCAGAATTCTAGCGAGGCCCCACTAATGTGCATTTTCATGTTGCTTCTTCCAGATGGCTCCCTGGTGCTGCTTAGTGACCTTCAGCCCCAAATCTCATACATAGAAGACATTCCAGGTTAAGGCCTTTCATTCAAGCTGAGGAAAGTCAAGGAAAAACACCGATGGTTATCTTTATCTCTCTGGTCACTCCTACGCCCCTTAGGGAATAAGAGAACATAGCTAACTTACTCTCCTGAGAAACTGGGAGACCACAGTGGAGGTGGAATAATGTGACCACTGCTTAATCATTTAATTTTCACCACTGAACACGACCTGAACATCATTTATAACTTTTATATAACACTTTTATAAATATTGCAACAATAAACCCAATGTTTTCTCTCCCCCATTCAGTATGGCACTATCCTAAGTCTTACAGCTGTGAGTGGCTGATTCATCATAATTCTTTCATCCTTGTAAAGGACAGTGGTTCATGTCCACTGGCACATCACCTTGTCCCTCCTTTCCACACAGGGTCTTGCCCTCACCATATGAACATAATAACTTCAGATATGTACTGAGTTTCTACTGTATGCTCACAAATGAAAATGAACACATTCAGCAACTTGTTCCAATTAACATAGTTCTCAAGGGACAGAGTGTAGGTATGGTGAGATTTCAGAAGCAGAATTTCTCACAGTGTCCTCAGTGACTCTCTATGCCGGTGGGCCCACTAGCTTCTCTAATCCATGGAACTCAGTGATGATGACACTGCTTCAGTGTAGGCCCTGAAGCCTGCTAATTCTTCCCCAACATTGGGAGCATGGCTTTCTGCCTTTCATGATTGTCTAAGTTTTTTTAAGAATGATTTCCAGTCCATGTTTTTAAAATGTCAGACTCTCGGAGGCAGCTTCCATTCCACTGTACTATGATTTTCATTTGTCAACCTCATGAGCGCTTCCCGTGATTGACTGATTGCTTTGGCTTAGGAGCCCACTTCTTCCCTCTCACTTCTGCTTTTATCTTCTTCACAGCACTCTGGGGATCCTGCTGACATTATCGCTGTTGTGTAGCCCTCCTCAGAGGAGGGCTTCTGGAGCTCAGTGGGGAGAAGTCCTCGCTGGGCCTCTCTGCGAAGACTTGTATAAACTGTAGTCACAGCATGAGCAACAACTAAAGGTACTTGAAAGTAACCGAAGGCAGACAGCAGTCAGAAGAAAGTTTGTTACTTAAAAACTGCAACCGGAAATGGCAATAATTGCAAATGGCTTTGCTGTTTTAGGACACTCATGACTATGACTGCAGAAAATCATGACTTAAGTAATGCAGCATTTCAAAATTAAAAATTTTATCCTGACAAAGAAGTGGACCTAAAATCTGTCTATGTGCACATCTTTGTCTGATTATGGGCGTCCAAAAGACTCAAAGAAAGTGGAAGCAAATCAAAGAAAAAAATTATATTTTTTAAATGTAGAACTGTATGGGATGAAAACAGTGGATGTAGCATTTGTTAAATGAATGTATTCTCCAGACGTGAATGGTGAAAATCTGAAACCTGACTGACTTGCAGGTGTCAGAGGATAGATGAAGGAAATAAAAAAGCTGGAAAGTAGTGAAGGTAGTTTTTCAATTAAGAGGAATAAGAAATAACAAACTAAAATACATGGATAGAAGGGCTACTCGAATCTTTGTTGATGATTTGGCAAATAGTAAAGAAGAGATCTCAAAGGGAGCAGGCTGAAATAGTAGCAGCTTGGTACTGACAGGAGGATGGAGATTTTGGCTGCTATGTTATAAGGAAGATATTTTGTATTTCAAGTAAGGTAAGGTAAATGGTTATTAGAGAAAATCCAAAAATAATCACCAAAGCAATATGTTAAAGTATAAAATACATATACAACTTTATCTGAATTATATGGTTTCAAAGAAAAAATAGAGATC
>PVKN010043264.1:0-10275 GCA_004027915.1 Capromys pilorides | reverse complement strand
AATTGAGTTTAGGGTGTCATAACAGTTTCCACTAAATGATTTTTGAAGAAATGAGAAAGAAACTATAGGCTAGAAAATATAATGAAAAGAAGCTGAAACAAGGTCTTCAACTCAGAGATTCTGATGTAAGCACTAAATAGACAAGAAATCAGTCTCTTTATCCAGATCCTGAAGGACTTATCACTTTATTATTCACATGGTCTCCATGCCCATCTGTGTTACTTCTCTTTATTTCAATTGTATGTTTATAAAATTGGACCCTCCACGTTCAATAGCCTCAGGGTACAAGTACCAATAAAATTCTCATTGATTAAAGTATTAAAATACATGAAAAGGAACAATAGCCAACAGCAATAATGATTAAACACATAAGTATCAAACAAAACAAAATTGCATTAAAAACAACAGGCTCCTCAAGTCTATCCCTTAAAAATGCACGAGGCCAGTTTAGAATGTAGTAAAAACTAAGTGAACTGTAACTATACACAACCTTGACTGTAAGATACAGTAAAACTTTCATATCATTGTTTGACTCAATTTCTGGAAAGTATCCCAAAAAATTTCCTTCACTTGTATTTTTTTATCAAACAAGCAGAAAACTGATTACCATAGGAAAAAACATGTCTTTTAGGGATGTTATAAGAAAGAATGATAAAAAATATTTAAAATGACTTAAAACGTTGATCAGTATAAATATTACCTGCTTATAACATTACTCATTCTAATATTTTTGCAATATGTAATCCCTGCTTTAATTGTTGCTCAATTATAGGAGCTATATTTTTATAGATATACTTTGAGGCTGCCGATGTTGAATATTGTAAGTATAGAAATGCTTAAGACTCTGCTATGGTGTTAATATTCATGACTGATGACAGGGTCAAAGGTCAAATACTCTCCCTTCTGATACATTCTACATGCTGCCTGAGACATTTCTAAAGAACTCATTGAAATAATTGAGACTGAATTTCACTTATTGTATTAAGACTTCAAAAGACATTCACATGTCTCTGTCTTGCCTCTTTCTTACCTGGACTTATAAACCCAACTAGACAAACAACTCTTCCCAGAATGCCAGTTTATTTCCTTTCATCCTTTTACTTCTGAGTTAAACCACAGAGATTTTCTTTTAATATGTTTCTTAGTGTCCATTTAAGTATTTAATAGACTCTCAAATGTATAAACATATGCATAGCACTGGTCATTTTGAATATACTGGATATCACCTTATCCTCACTCTTATTTTCCAGAAAATAATCAATATCATGGATCCTTATGTTCATTGCAAAAAAAAAATATGATGGAGAAATAATTCATCAAAAATTAAAACAACTGCAAGCTATCCAAAAATGACATTAATGACAATAATACCGGTCGCTGATACAGGTGCAATTTTAGCACCAGAGCAGTGGTTGAGTGGCTCTTTTGGATGGGCACTGGGGAGGTGGTTACCATACCAATCATGATCACAGAACTGGGGCAAGAACAGGATATCATGGGGACAGCTGATATACACAGGTGCTGCAAATAATGGTCTCTACTGAATCTCACATTATGCTTTCTTTTTAAAACTTGCCCATAGCAGGGCCAGCCAGATCGCTTAGCAGATTAAAGTGCTTGGTTAGGCAGATCTCAGCCTCAGGGTTCGATCCCTGCATGCTGTGCAGGCCACGTCCCCAGGGCACACTAAAATGATGATTGAGACTGGGTGTGATGATGAGCGCTGATAATCCCAAGGTCAGTAGGCTGAATATAGGAGAATCACTATGAGTCCGATCTACATAGTGAGACCCTGTAGACCCTGTCCTAAATACATTTAAAAAATATAAATAAATAAATAAATACTTATCCATATCATGTAATTTTGAGGACTGCACTAAATCTAATAGCAGTAGGATTGTACACGGTAAACAGTTCTTAGGCACATTTTTTTTGAGATTGTGGATTCTTACAGCAAAGATAAGGGGTATGCTCCTGCAAAAGGAGAAAGATAAAGCAGCTATAAACTTAAAGGTCACCTGATACGTTGGTAAAGCGAGAATTATGATAAAAAGAATATTTGTATGCGTCATTGCACACCTAACTAGATTTTTACCCAGAACAATAAAAATTGAAATACTAATCTCTTATAGAGAGTCAAATGTGGGACACTAGATAAGGAATTGAGGCTTAATTGACTTCCTTTTGGAGCACAAAACAGAAAAATAGTAAGTTGTGCTCCTTTGGCACCACATAAGGACAGTGCACACTGCGGGTTCTAGGGAAAAGGCGGCACCGCCTAGATCCAGACGTTGCCCGGACATGCACTAAAATAGGGGGAGGCAGACGGGTCTTGGGCTACTCGCAGTGGTGGCGCCTGGGTCTACTTCAGTGAGAGCGGGGTGAGGCAGCCCTTCGAACAGCATTTTAAATATGATTTCATATTCTAGAATATGAGTTAGAACAGTAAAGAAGTCAAAACTTTAGATTGAAAGAACATATAAAAACAGGATCAAAGGCTGGCCAAATATTTCAGCAGATTAAAGCATCTTCAAGCAGGCACGGCCACCTGGGGTTGGATCCCTGGGCCTGCTGTCCTGGCCTTGCCACTGCAGCATGCTGAGATAGCAATTGAGACTGGGTATGGTGGTGCAGGCCTGTAATTCCAGCTCTTGGGAGGCTGTAAACAGGCAGATCACTATGAAATCAGTCTAGTACTGAAACCCTGAACATCCTGTAGATCCTTCCCTAAAAGAAAAAAAAGAAAAAGAAAAACATTAAAAAGTTAAAAATAAATAAACAGATAAGTATAGGGTCAAATACAGAGTACATTATAACAAGGGATGACATATTTGGAATAAGAGAAAAGTATGACAAGAGAATAGCGAAATGGAAAGGATTAAAGAATGATTCAATTATGGTAAATTAATAAGAGAAAACTTTGTAAAAAGACCTGAGAGAATGAGATGATATCTGCGAGAAGATTGTTTTTTAGGATGAAAAACTCTTTCTGGCGTGTTTTAAGACATCTGTAAAAGAAGAATAGATCAATGAATAAAGATGAGTAAAATAAAGATATGCCATGGGCAGAAATCAAATAACCTCAAGGAATGTAAATATACACTATAAACATGAGCTTAGATTAATTATATCAATAAGAATGAAAGTGGAGGGGGTGGTCAGAGAGATAGGTCAGTATTCTGAGCAACTTCCTGGCAAGCACAAGGACCCAGGTTCGATCCCGGGTACTGCCTGCTGTGCTGGACCCTGAACTGCACTGTGCAAGCCTTCCACTGAAACCAGGAATGATGGCTCGCACCAGTAACCTCACCTGCAGAGCTGAAACAGGAGGATCACTATGGGATCGAGCTGTGTAGCACGACTCTGTACCAAATACATCAAAGAAAAGAATGAGAATTAGGAGAAGGGAATTAGAGGAGGAGGGAGAGAAGGGGGAGGATGGAGAAAGTGATTAAAAATAGGAAACACAGTGATGTTATGCACATGTACTCACTTGCACAGCTGATTGCAACATGCCTGCACTGCGAACATACATGATCAGAAGGATTTATTTTTGCTACATATTAATGCATAGATATAAAGCTATGACATATATTACCCTCAAAATGTAATTTTTAGAGTATGAAATATAGACTGAAAACTCAGAAAGAGCATGGACACTAACGAAAATGTATAAGACATTAGGACAAAGATACCCTTGGGTTATTTCTTTCATAGTTCAAATGCCTTAAAACAAAGGAACTCAGGAAGAAAGCTCGTGGTGTTAGCCAGATGGCACTGAACATGTTAGGGATAGTGCACTACAGGACATCTAAGACTTCCAGTGCAAATGTACCTCGGAGAGTCCACTTGAATTAATAAACCACTCTTACATTCTGTACTATGAGAATTTTTGCATGGAGAAAATCTCCTGAGACTGACATAAAAATGAAAACACAGTTAATTGTTTCATATTTGTTTTGTCAGAAAGTTTTAGCAGAGCAGTCACTCTCCAGGTCCATCCATAGTGATAATAATGTCTGTACTTCTTCCTAATAGTTTGACTTTGGCAATCAGAATCAATATACACTACAGTGTAACATTGCTCTTTGGCTACCTCAACCTCGACATTAGGTGTAAGTCTGAACAGACATGCGTGTGTGCAGAAATACACATATTCTTCTATATTTTGTAAAAAATTTATTCTACTTTGGATATGGATTATCTTCCCTGTTTCTTTTTTCTCTTTCTACTCCTTTAACTTAGTATCAGAGGATGACTGACAATGTGCATTGAATTAAAAATAGATTTTTACATATAAACATATACATAGCAATCACTTTCAAATACATGAATTTTTTTTTCTTAATGAATTAAATAAGAGTATCAGTGTAGGACTGAGGAGATAGCTGAGTGGCCAAAATGCCTGCCTAGAAAGTAAAGGAACCAGATCTCAATCCCTGGAACAGTGTGCTGTGCTGTTCCCAGGGAAATGCTAGGCTTGCAGGGCTGGCCCTGAAACCAGGCATGGTGGTGCATGTCTATAATCCCAGCTCTGGGCAGGCTGATGCAGGAGGGTCACACCAGTCTAAACTGCATAGAGAGACCCTGTAACAAATAAATATTTCCAAAAAAAAAAAAAAAAAGACTATGACCTCTTCTATAAACCAAATAAAGGAATATCAGTGTGTAGACCAAGGTGTGTGTGTATGTGTGTGTGTATGTGTATGCGTGTGTGTGTGTGTGTGTGTATGTGTGTGTGTGTGTTTGGAAGGTCTGTAATGAATGTATTGTTTATAAAAAGGTGATTCTTTCCTTTTCTGCAATTCTATTCCTTTAGGCAATGTTTTAAGAGGTGGGAGAGGGGGCACGGTTCTTTCTGATGAAATATACTGCACTGAACAAATCCAAGAAACTTTGGAGAAGATTATATACTCCTGACAGCCCAAATGTGATAAGTATATCAAGATTTAGTGTCCCTATATTAGTTTCTCTTTCAAGAGAACACCACAGCTGCCAAATCTGAATCATTACCCTCATTTTTCCTGATATAATCAGTATGAAAATGGTGACTTCTTGGATATTGCTTCAGTGTGAGCTTTTCTAGCTGAATAAGGTGAGATCAACCTTATTGTATCACTCACTGATTAGAGTTCTGATTAATGCAGCTTCTTTTATTTTCATTTTCCAGGTTGAGATAATGCATATGCTCCTGAATTACTGGGCCTGGCACCTGTCCCTGAATCAGACCCTTTCTAATATGTTTGCTGAAAGTTTGAGAAACCAATAGGCTTCTGGGGAAGTTTAATTACTGCCAGAGACTGCCTCTTCGTCTCTCTTTTAGTTTCCCTAACTTTAGACTAAAATGAATGCCTCAGCGCTGTGCACTGTGTTTCTTTCATTACAATGAACAATCTCCAGTCTGTAACAATATTGAAACAGCAGTCATAGCTAAAGACACTTTACATTTTTGCTGAAATACTTTTGAAGACAAAAGCCAAAAATATTGAATTCAAAACTCTCAACTATTCAAGTGACAGAGAATATTTTACTATTATGTGATAAGATTTAGCGTTAAATATAAAGACAACTGAACTTGGTTGAGGAAATAATAGGAGAACTTCCTGTTGTTCAGTTTCATGAGAGAAGAAGCTGGTACCCAAGAAAAGAGGGGGAGAAAGTGCCTTCCCTAGAGACCTAGGAAACATAACAAAGACCAAAGCAGTTTTCTGTCCACTTCAAGAGCACTGCTCTTTAAATGGATAGAATTGCAGTATTATATTTCTTGTCTGACCATTACAATCCTGGATTTACTTGAAGAAGTGTAGGAAGTAGAGCAGCCAATGAAGGATGCATGATTATGGACAACAGGCTGCACTTTTCCTAGCAAGTCAAGGAGGGTTTTCCTCCACCTAAAGCTTCTTATGACTGCAAATGATGCATATTGAATCTAGCAAAACAGAGCAAAAAGACAGAACTTATTATTTTGTACTGGAGCTTAGCAAAGAATAAGCTCTTGTCATTGTCTTTTTTATGAATAAAGTTATATTGAAAAAAACACATTTCTTCATTTACATGTTGTATATATAATAGACATGTGTTAGCAGTACAACAACCTTAGTAACTGAGACAATGATCAATACTTTAATATTTACTAATTATTTATGGAAAAAATTTCCATCTCTTCCTTTCTTATATAATACATTATCAGCAGATATTTAGAGCTTAGCAGCTCTCATTTTAAATCTCTCCATCCACCCATCTCAACATTACAATCCAATGTTTTATTTCAGGGCAGACTTCACCTTGAATGTTAATGAAGAATTTTAATAGGAACCTCATGATTCATACTATTGTATTCACAACATCAAAGTCAATAAAACTTCTTTCAAATATATGAAGAAGTAGATGTCAAGACTTCTGGCTTTCAACTAGACATCACTGAGGCCCGTGAAATCAAGGACCGAGACTGGACAGAACTGAATAATACACTGTCTCATTGGATATATTGGTCAGTTAAGCCTAGGTTAAGCCTTATGTTTTGCATATGAATACAATTGGCTTGTGGAAGAGTACTAGGTCAAAAGAACAATGGGGCTGACACAAAACACATTTACGTCAGTGGTGACAGAAAGCACAGAAAGAATACTGGTGGCCCGGCCTCATTATGCTTGTAGTTTTTACTTCCTCTATGCAGGGTTAAAACAATGATTGACATATTTTAAATCCATTAAACCATTAGGCTCCCTGGTTAAATGCACCTTTGGGACTAGCAATTGGATCAAGTGGTTCTGTGTTTATTAAATGAAGGTAGTAGTAACTACTACTAAAGACTAACGCAAGATCAAAATAAACAGTGTGACATTTAAAATAATTGTTCACACCTTCTAAATATTGACAGGCAAAAATGTATTTTGTAAATATTCATGAAAATATATGTATGTATAAATTATATATACATTCATGAAAAATGGTTATTGAGTAGAAATGAGTCACAACCTGATTTTAGGTGCAGGTTATAGGAAGCTGAGAAGACGTTACGAAGCAAATTGTTATTGTAGAATAATTCCTATTCAATATATAACAGCTTATATTTAGTTAGATATGACAAAGTTTCTCACAAGTTGTCTGTTAATAAGAAAGATATTCATATCAGAGGTTAAAAATATCAGCTTGCTCTGGGTTAAATGTCTCACCTGCACAACTCATATTAAAAATTGTTATTATTAAGAGGCATGGCTTTGGAGAAGTGCTGTAATCCACTTAACTAGTGCTTTATAAAAATGATGGTGGGAACTAGCTTAGATGTTTTTCCCGTGCTTGCTGTCCCTCTGTGGACAGACTTTTTGCCTGCTCTGGAGCATTCTGCCACAGGCTCCCATCTCTGGAGTAAGAAAGCAGGCCTTTCCCAGGCACGGAAGGTGCTCGGGCATGATTGCTGGACTCCCCAGCTTCCATAATGGCAAGAAGTATATTTATGTTAGTTATAAGTCACCTGAGCTATGCTATTTTATTGTAATAAAACAAATAATACAGACAATGCATATTCTAGTTTAAACATTATAAAAGAAAAATTTAAATCTTCTTTGTCATAAAAATAAATTACATTCATTTTTTTAAAAAGAGTGGAAAAAGTTTCAGGGATAAAATGGACTAAAGTAGAATAGTACACTAGAGAAAGACAGCTAAATAAATGCAGAGATCAGATACAGAAAGGAAATCACTGGCATAAGGAATATCAATATAATATTTAAAACTAAATCCTGGGAAGTGGATAGTGGTATCCAAGGGATAGTGATACATGCCTACAATCTTAGCACTTTAGAAATTGAAGCAGGAGGATTGCTTTGAATTCAGAGCCAGCCTGGGTATGGTGAGCTCAAGATCAGCCTAAATTAACTAATGAGCTTCTGTCTCAAAAAGCAACACAATGTTGCACTGGAGCTTAGCAAAGAATAAGTCCTTGCCATTGTCTACTTTTTATGAATAAAGTTGTATTACAAAATCACATTCATTTGTTTACATATTGTAAATATGACAAATGCTTGGTAGCAGTCCAGTGCTGGCCACCAAAAGCAGGCATGGTAGAGCAGCCTGTAATGTCAGTTCTGGGGGGGCTGTTACAGGACGATCACTGGGTAGTGATACCCTGTATCCAAGTGTAGTCTCCTCTACACTTTCAATTTCTGGGGTCTCCACTACACATTGACTTTGCTCAATTTTCAGGCTTTTGTAATAATGTTACAAAATTGTAAATGTTTAATGAATTTAGAGTCTGGTGTTACTTTGACTTTTTAATCACTCTGATTACAGTATTGGCTAGGATACATAAAGTTAACAATAATATTCATTAGGAAATTTTAAGAAATTTTAAGAGTGCTAAGACTATAACTCCATAGTAGGATACATGAACAAAGCTATAGGTTTGTTTGCCATACTACACAAGCACATACACAAACTCATACACACACACTCGCACTCACACATACAGAGGAGTATGACATATCAAGAAAAAGACATGAAGTAAAGTAATTTGCATGATATAGTTAATGTAACTCCTTAGTCAGTTTATTGCTGCTGAGACATCATCCCTAATACTTACAGATTAAAGAAAGAGGTTTACTTTGGTTCACTGTTGTTAAAGAACTCAACCCACAGAAAGCTGGCTCCAAGGCAGGAAAGATGCGGTGGAAGGGTCTGGTATAAGAAAGTTGCTTCCATCATGGTGCTAAGAAGCGGACAGAAAGGAGAAGCCAGAGAAGGCTTCCTACCAGGAGTTGCTCCCAGTGGTCCATTCCAAACAGGCCCCACCTCCTAATAGCACAAATGCCATCAATTTATAGAAACATTAATTCACCACCAAGTGTAGCACTCCCAGTAGTCACAAGTACAAAAAATTGGTGGGTTTCAGATTTAAAACATGACTTTCTACCCGTGGACATTAAAATGCATGTGTCCACCTCATTAGGCAAAGCAGCACTTAGTCTATCTCTAAGATTTGCTGATGTCATAGCAGTTCCCATGTTGCTGAAAAGCCAAATTCCAGAGTTCTTATGTGATTCAAAGAAGAGCATTTGCTGTGAACCCCTGTAAATAATTTTTAAGTTGAACACTTCCAACATAGCATGACAGAGTAAATATCACCATTCAAAAATGAAGATAAAATTTGGACAAAAGAAAGATGGAAATATATACTACTAATATAATACTATTACATTAACTTATAATATTTCTAAACTGAAAAAGCCTAAGAGAAAAATGGACAAAAAATTGTGATATATCTACACAAGGAATATTGCATAAATTATATTTTGATGAGCTACAGAAAAATATTTTCATGTTTAAAAATGTCAAACCTTATGTTTAGCTTAAGGAGCCAGTCATCATCCTGGCCCCGCCCTCAGGGTGCACTGAGACAGCAATTGAGACTGGGCATGGTGCTGAGCACCTGTAATCCCAGCTCTTGGGATGCTGTAAACAGGTGGATCAATACAAGTACTATCGAGTAGTGAGACCCCGAACACCCTGTACTTGCTTACCTAAAAATAAATAAATAAATAAATAAATAAATTAAATTAAATTTACAAAAAAAGCCAGTCATAAAGAACACTCCATTCATATGCATTCTTAAAACATTAACTGTGGTGATTTGTAGCAGACCAACAGTTTGGAATGAGGATGACCTAAAAAAGCATGCTTAAAATCCATTCATTTCAAATTATTAACACTGTATAGCAATGATTAAACAAATAAATGAAAAATAAGTACATAAGACAATACATAATGTCAATGACTTTCTTAAAGAAAATATTCCAATCAAGATTATGTAAACTGCTATATCAAGTTCTGGACACTCTGGGGAGGAGTGGAAAAGAGGGTAAGAAAGGGGCAGGAACAAATAAACTGCATTAAATCCCAATGCACCAAAATGAAGCCCATTATTCTATATGATGAATCTGCATTAATAACGAAAAGGGAAAAATCCAAGTATACCAATGCTGCAACTTACTTGCCAATTATTCAATTTTTCTTTACTTTATTTTTATAATTTTTATCCATTTTAATGAGGAAAAAAGGATAAAATAGCAATGAAACAGTTTTAAAGCAAGTTAATAGGATGGCTACAATAATTAATACCAAGCATATTGTCTTCATAGTAGTTATGCAGAGGACAAGATGCAGACCTGATATCTTGTCTAAACAATATTAGTACAAAATTTTATTCTCAATGAACTAAGACAGAGTAGCTATATATCTATCTGCTCTTGTGTATATATATATATATTTGTTTAATCA
>PVKN010043263.1:0-10263 GCA_004027915.1 Capromys pilorides | reverse complement strand
CCCTAGCCCTTCATGGTCAGTGAGGACTCAGGACATAAGAGAACCTGTACTGTAACATCATATAACTCAGTGGTTTCCCAAATTTTCTGTTCAAGGTGATTATGGGGCTACAGAAGAAAGGGATTGATGATATATAGTGTGCCTGAGGAGAGTCACCTAGAGAGAAAATATTCTCTCAGGCTTTCACAGAGAGCAAATCAATTTTTTAAAACTCAAAACTAAATACATAATTCACAACTTTGATGCACTTGTGGCCCTCCACAAATTCATATTTTTAAATCTTCATATGGTAGGGTATAAAGAGTTGGTACCTTGTGAGGATTACTTAGGTTGTGACAGTGGAACATTCATTAATGAGGTTCATTCCCTGTGACAGAGAGCCGGTCAAGTTCACTGGCTCATTTTACCATGTGAAGACACAACTAGAAAGTGCTATCTCTGAACCATGGTGAGAAAGAATACACAGGACTGGATTTCCCAGCTTTTAAAACTATGAAAAATAAATATCTGTTGTACTTACCAGCTATTCAATATATAGCATTTTATATTACTAGAATGAGTGATTTCAGATATTCCATTTCTTATATATGTGTACTTGTGAACTTCCTCACACATTGATGCCCATCAGTTAACACACACTCTTGACATCTAGAACTTCCTTACCAACTGCTACCTCTTCCCCTAACCACCACTGCCATCTCCTATACTCTGGTTCAGGACCTCCGATTTCCTGACATATTTTGAGGATATCAATAATTCCCCTGCTCTGAACAATAACATTCTTTCAGGCATTATTACATTAGTCATTCTAAAAGCAATTTAAATACATTCACTGAATAATTTTAGCTACCTGCTTTGTAAAGCATGTATCAAAGAAAGCAATTCTTTAAAGTAATTGTTAATGTATAGATTACAATGTTCTAAACCTTAAAGTTTACTTTTGTTGCAATTTTAATTATAATGTCAATTGATGGCTTAGTTGGAAAACATACTCCATTACGGGTAATGGACTTTGTAACTTTAGTCATTTACATTCATATTATTATTCAATGCTTTCTGATTGGTATTTCAACAGTGAGATAAATGTGATATGTGGCTTTGATACATATTTATTTTTGATCAATAATATTTATTGAATGTCCATTAGAGTGCATAAGTCCAGACATTATAGTTTATCAAATAAGAAATTATCTATCTTCAGAGAAGTTTGAAGGAAGAGTAGAAATATATATATATATATATATATATATATATATATATATATATATATATATATATATATATAAAGTCATGGTCAATTATTGTTAAAAAACACTCTTAGGTTTTCAACAGATTAAACAGAGGAGCACTTAAATTAGATGTTTTGCATGCTTATGATGAATACTAGATAAAAAATGAAAGAAAAGAAAATGTCAAACATTTTCTAAGTGCCATGTTTCACTGTGAAATTTAACATATGCTGAATATCATGCAGGCTCAATCTAAATGCTTCTTATGTTCAGCTCTAAGAGTCTATCTTAACAAATTAAAAATAACTGGGCCAGTGAGGTAGCTCAGTAGACTAAGCATCTGCTTAGACCAGCGCAGGGACTGGGGTTCAATCCCAAGCATCACATGCCATGCCTCACTGCCCTCCTCCTGCAGGCATGCCGAGCAGACCACTGAGTCCAGGGCTGGTGGCTCATGCCTATAATCCCAGCACTGGGAGACTGAAACAGGAGGATCACTATGAGTCCAAGCTGTATAGTGAGACCTTGCACCAAATATGAGAATACCAAGAACAAGAAGTGGAAGGAGGAGGAGGAGGAGGAGGAGGAGGAGGAGGAGGAGGAGGAGGAGAAGAAGAAGGAGAAGGAGAAGGAGAAGGAGAAGGAGAAGGAGAAGGAGAAGGAGAAGGAGAAGAAGAAGTCTGCAGCAGCCCAGAACAACTTCTCATTAGATGAAATGAAAAGCAGGCTGAATTCCAGACTGTGGATGTCTCTTTACTTCTCATGGCCCAAATCAAATGTAATTAACACGTACTGACTGAAGCTTTCTTCATATCAAGCTATTTATTTATTTATTTATTTATTTATTTATTTATTTATTTATTTTGCAAAAACTCCAGAACCAAGGATTTCTTCTTTAGGTAACCTGATTTTAAGTCAAGTTACCATCTTTCTTCTCAAACAGTGTCGAAGTGCCTACTTTTACATGTTTTTGATATTTGCTACCCCTTCCTCTTCCTTTTATGATGGAAATTTATCCATTCTTAAATTATTTCTATAACATTTTGACGTTGTGATTTTCATTTTGGGAACTAGGAGGTAGACCTACGGGCATGCACTGGGAGACTGTCCTGTGCATGCTCTCAGAAGGTGAAGAGCAGAGTAATTTTATCTTTACTTCATCCTGCAAAGACTTCCCTCCATCACTCCAATTAATGCAGATACTCTAGAATAAAACAACACTTTCAGTTTTTAGGACTGTGTTCTGAAGTGTGACATTCCTTATCCAGAAATGTTGATGATAAAAGAAAGTTTCAAGTCATATTTCATTTATAATCTAATATTATCTTATTGGTTTTTCAATACAGCTGACTAGACAATCTAAGTAATATTCTTTATGAAAAGAAAAACATTTCTTGAAAGCATCAAAAAATCTAGTATAGTATTGCGAAGTGGGCAGAGACTTATTGGGTGGGAAAATAGTAAATGACATAGAAAAAATAAGCTTCTATCCTGAGATCTCTTCCATTTTTGTTGTTGCGATTGTGGTGGTCACGGTTATTTAGATCACCATTATATTTCTGTACCCTGGAATCTATACATGTTCTTGATATCTGCTTAAGTGGCTGCATAGGTCACAGGTCATAAAACCTAGAATTATACCATGGGAAAGTACTACAAAAAACCTCTGAATTAAGCTATCTGTGACTTGTATGATTTGTATGTTTGTTGTGATACATATGTTGTGGTTTAGACTGAAATGTCCCCCCACTAAGGTCTAATAATTTGAGGAAGGATTGCACTGGCGGTACACTTATAAGTGTGCCAACTTATAAGATGTTGGGGTATGGTAAGAAGAGGCAGGTCACTGTGGAGATGAACCAGAAGAGCACATCATTCTTCTCACTCCTTCCTTCCCAGCCCTGACAAGGTGGGCAACTTTTCCTCCACCATTCACCTCTGCCATCCTGACTCATACTCAGCTCCCTGGGGAACTAAAGCAGGGGAGAAAATAAACCACATGTTTTGGTCACAGGTATCAGGTATTTCATCCTAGTGATGAGAGAAGAGATGAAGACATCATGAAGTACAAAATAAGTGTTGTATTTCAATCCAGATAATTTAGAGCCAGAATCTGGACTTTGCAGAAATTTTTATTTTGAATTCATAATACCTGCATAGTTTTAAAACTGCACTGTAAAAATTTTAAATAAGTTATCTATGTCACCTGGATAAAAAAGGATTGGAATTGGTAGTGGATAATCTGTAAAAGCAAATAAAATATTTTCTGGAATATGTAGCTTGAATGTAAGTTTCCTGTGATTTCTAGAGTTAGAAATTCTAGGAGAAAGTAAAAATTCCATAATAAGGCCAACCTGATAGTTCAGCCCACTAAAGCATCACTTAGCAGAGCCCAACTGCCTTTCATTCTTGGCCTACTGTGCAGGCCCTGCCCACACAGTTCACTGAGACAGTGATTGAGACTGGGTATGGTGGCACGCACCTGTAATTCCAGCATTTAGGAGGCTAAAAACAGGAGAATCATTGAGTCCAATGTACCTGATGAGACACTGTAGACTCTGTCCTAAAAACAGAAAGAGAAAAAAAAAAAAAAAGCCATGTTAAACCAAAGTAAAAAAATCAGAAGAAACAGTGGAAAATATTTTGAATTATAAAAGATAGTATCCAGACTATTTAAGGATATAAACGATGTTCAATTAAGAAAAAGAAAACCATGTTAGAAAAGTCTTCAAGGAACAAAAATCATTAAGTGTAGATGAAGCAAATTTAAGTAACAGCTGAATAGACATTCTTGAGGAAAATCAAAATAATTAAACTTAGAAACTAAATAAGAGTTCTTAAGTAGCAATTACAAGCACATATAATCACAGATCTGGAAGATATACAATGTTTTCTCAAAAAATGTATGGAGAAATCTAAAAATATGTAAAAATTGTTAGAGAATTTATTTACAATCTACTAATTTTTCTAACAGAAAATAGAAAGTCTTGAAATGATTCAGTTGCTGAAGATAAGAGTTACTGATTTCCTAGATTGGTAAAATGTGTCAATCTTCAGATCTTGAGAACTGAATGATAAAAGCAGTGTGAAAAAACACATCCCACACATAGGTACAAGGCACTAAATTAAAAAGAAGAAAAAGAAAAAGAAGTGAGGGCAGGTGGGAAGCAGGAAGAAAGGGGGATGAGTGGAGAAGTCTTCAAAGTAAAACACTGCTGGCATCTAACCTATGAACAGTAAAATTAGAAGCTCCAAAACTTTAGGATAAAGTCTTTACCTCCTCAGAAAATATAAACCATAGATCTGTATATTGAAACATGGCATAACAGGTAGAGATATAAAATAGACATTTTTTAATGTATGGGAATGAAATTTTTCTCTCTAGCTTATCCTATATAAAAATCAGTCTTAAGGAAAATTATTGAACCAGAAGATAAATAAAAGATAGAGCTGGAAAAATATTAGTGGAAAGCTATTGTCTACAAAATGAGTAATATTCATTAATATTCAATTTATATTCTAATACTTCTGCGTCAATAAGTCATGAAGTATTTAGCACTTTATAATTACTAGGAAAGTTGAACCATGCTATCAGTTGCTTGAGAAATATACTATTAAAACTTGTGTTACACATAATTAATGGGGAAATTAGGTACTAACAAATGGCACAATGTCCCACTGCAACTAAACAGCAGACCTAGTTGTGAATACAGTCTGGTTCTGAAATCTGCACACTTGACTGTCATGTTTAGTTGGCTGGGGCTGAGGAGATAGCTCAGCGGAATAAGCACTGACATGTTTTACTGGGCTACTAATTTAGGGAGGCAGAGATATTTAGTAATAAACTTGTGGCAATCACAGCTACAACTGACACAAATCCTCTTATTAATAGTGACAGAATACAATTGAAATGCTTTAAAAAATAAAGAGGTCACTGGTTCAAGTACATGACATCCATAAATTATTTAAAAATCCCACTATATTCATAATCCCACTGTTCCACATAATGTAATTTCTTGTCAGGTAAACTGTGGTTGATTGTAAATCTCACAAGGTGAAGGATAATGGACCTGATGATTGAAAATAAAAGAATTATTTTATTTTAGTCCATTTGAAATCAAGCAAGGGATTTAGAGATGTGACTTCACTAATCTATATGTTACTTTTCTGTGCGTCAGGTTCACTGTGCACTGATTAGTGAATTTGGTGGGATTTGACACCATGCAGGGAAGTTGCATGAATTGTTATCATTCAGATAGGGAGCAAGTGGCAAAAGAAGCCTCAGGTTCTCTGTAGGCTGACTAGTCATGCTCAGGATAGTTGCTGTATGGATTAAACATCATTTCTTGTCCTCATAGAGGTTAAGTATCATCCTTGTATAACACAAAGAGGAAGTCTGATTTGTGTGTCATAGCTCAGAGACAAAGGACATGGCAGGACCAAAGTGCTTAAGGGTTTTCGTGCTGGGATTGAGAAGCAGAACTGACTGTGGGCTTGCATGGTCAGTTTTTCCCAATATCAGAATGGAACATTCCAGCACATGATGCTACTGCTGTTGAGAACTGGAGGGAAGAAAATGAATAGAACTTGGTAGCCTAAACCCACCTAGAGAAAGGTCCCACTGCCTCTAAAGTCATCTACTGAACTTTAATTACATCTAGATAGCATTATAAATCCATCCAAGCAAAAAATGTGTTTTCACTTCTCTTTCATAGGCAAGTAACACATGGCCTCTCTATGGTACGGGAAAACTTGGACCTTAAGTCTTTAGAAACCAAGATCAAACAGCCCTACTTACTTACATGTATGTCATGAGCATGAAAGACAATTGGGTTTATATTTCACCTACTTGCCAAAGAACATGGAGGGTAGAAGATATAGTACCTAGAGAATTATTTTGGTTTTTTTAAATCAAAATTTGAAATTGCTTATGTATTATTTAAATTAGAAGAAAGAAATAAAATATCTCCTGGAAACAAAGCTTGTTTCCACTTTCTGTGAGAAATTTCTGAATAAAAAATTCTTAGTTTAAAAGTATTTTATGATACTTTTCACTTTCGTAAAGATCAAACTGATTTTTTGGGATACAGTCAGATTCTGAGCAAGCAAACAACCAGTATGTGCAACCTAGACTCTCTCATCTGCCTTCCTTCACCATATCTTACTTACCATTATTTAAACTTGTTAAAAGCTGTCCTAGTTTATCAACTACATAATATCAGTTAATTCTCTATTTGCCATTTCTAGAAGCAATCTTATTTTTCCTACCTTTCTTTGGTTTAGTGTGCTTTCGTCGGTTTTTTTTTTCTTTTCTTTTTTTTTTCAAATCAAGTAGTTTTATAATAACCTAAATTCAAAAAAAGGGACTTTCATGTATTGGAAGTCTTCTGCATCTATTCTGATTGTTTTCCACTTCCTTTGTTGGTTGGCCTGAGCATTATATATAGCTAACTGCCTTGAACAAGTTGGATAGGAGATCTGCTTCAGATAAAAGTTTGAAGGTAAAATAAAGAAACAGGCTAGCATTGTGGGCAGGGTAGGCTCACCAAAGATCCCATTTTTTGGTGGACTTCAGCATGGCGTTGGCCATGTGGTGGGGGAGAAAGCAGGCTGCAGCTCAGCAAGGCTCCTGTGACAGTAGAGATGAGGAGGAGCCAGCCACCGTGATACATGTATACCCATGTTTATTGTTATAGCTAAATCTTGGAAACAACTCAACTGCCCATCATCTGAGGAATCAATAGAATAGATGTGGTATTTTTACAGGGTGGAATGTTACTCAGCTATAAAAAAGATAAACTTGAGACTTTTATAGGTAAATGAATGCAACTAGACACCATAGTCATAAGTGAAATAAATCAGACCTGCATGTGCAAGCATTGTATTATCTCCACAGTGCAAGAATCTAAAAGGATAATTAAAGTCTGAAAGGTACAACAGATACTGAGAAAGAAAAAGAATTTTCTCAAAGGGAAGAAACGATTGGGATAAGGAAATGGACAAAGGAAAGGAAAAATGAAGGGAAAGATTTATTTATGTATATGTACAAGGTAGCTTGGATAATTGTATTGCTGATTCCTGCTGGACTATTGAAAGAAGCAGTTAATGTCTAAATTTTATTTCTTCTTTTTTAATTTCTTATAATTTTTACTAATTTTTTATGTTTATATCTGGTAATCTAAACAACTAATGTGAAGACAACATTGCACAATATAACAACCATTATTGAATTCTTGTTTTGTTTAGTGTAATTTTGTGTCATCTGTATTTTTTCCTTTTACTATATTTCACTTTATTTAAAAAATAAAAAGAAGGGCTGGCAAGATAGCTCAGCAGTCTAAAGCACCTGCTTAGGCAAGCTTAGGCAACCACAGGGACTGAGATCTGATTCCCAGCACCACAAGCTGTACCAGTCGCAGCCCCAGGGCAGGTTGAACTGGCCATGATTTAAAAAAAAAAAAAAAAACAACACACACACACAAAGAGGTTCAGGGAGATAGCTTGGTGGTCTAAGCACCTCACTTGCAGGTAAAGGACATGAGTTTGATCCCCAGTACCACATGCTGCGCTGGCCTTGCAAAAAGCTGAAACTGGATATTGTGGAGCAGGCCAGTAATCCCAGTCTTGCAGAGGCTGAGACAGGAGGATCACTATGAGTCTGAGCTGTGTAGCAAGACCATGTACCAAATAAATACATGAATAAATAATTAAAAATACAAAGAAAAGAAATAGGCTAGAGCATGGGGAGGTTAACTGACATTATCTGGCAGTTGAGACTATGCAAGGCATATCAGTGCTAGGTTTAAGAGACTGCACAGCGATCATATCAATTGATGCAAAAAAGGCTTTTGACAAAGTCCAATATTCATTTATGTCCAAAGTACTACAGAAAATAGGAATAGAGGGCCTCTACCTCAATCTGATAAAGGCCATCTATAACAATCCAATGGTCAACATAATTCTAAATGGGGAAAAGCTGAAATCTTTTACTCTCAGATCTGGTACAAGACCAGGATGTCCTCTATCGCCACTCCTATTCAATATAGTTCTGAAATCAATAGCTGCAGCTATTAGACAAGAGAGAGAAATAAAAAAGAATAAGAATAGGTAAATAAGAAGTTAAGCTATCACTATTTGCAGAGGACATGATAATCTACATGGAAGATCCAAAGAACTCCACCAAGAAGCTACAAGAATCAATACACAAATTCAGTAGCATAGCAGGGTATAAAGTCAACACACAAAAGTCAATAACATTCTTCTACACAGATAACAAACACACTGAGAAAGAAATTAGAAAAACAATGCCTTTTACAATAGTATCGAAAAAATGAAATACTTAGGAATTAACCTAACTAAAAAAGTAAAAGATCTATTCAGAGAAAACCACAGTACTCTGAATAAAGAAAACCTACATGATTTCAGAAAACGGAAAGATATTCCCTGCTCCTGGATAGGAAGAATCAACATTGTGAAGATGACCATACTTCCTAAATTGTTATACAGGTTTAATGCAATCCCTATCAAAATACCACCAACATACCTCACAGACCTAGAGAAATCAATTCCAAAATTTATTTGGAACCAGAAAAGACCTAGAATTGCAAAGACAATCCTGGGTAAAAAAGATAAGGCAGGAGGCACTACAATTCCTGACCTAAAGTTATACTACAGAGCTACTGTGATAAAATCAGCACGGTATTGGCAAAAAAATAGACCTGAGGATCAATGGAATAGATTAGAAGATGCAGAAGCAAATGCAAACACACTCAGCCACCGTATTCTTCACAAAGGGGCCAAACATGTTTACTGGAAGAAAGATAGCCTCTTTAACAAACGATGCTGGAAAAACTGGCTCTCCACATGTCAAAAACTAAAACTTGACCCAGGTCTATCATCATGCACTAAACTAAAATCACAATGGATTAAAGATCTAAATATTGAAAGAGAAACCCTAAATCTCCTAGAGGAGAAAATTTTGTAGGAAATCTTGAAGACATTGGGGCAGGCAAAGAGTTCATGGACAAAAATCAAAATGCATGTTTAACACTTGAAAGAATCAACAAATGGGGCCTCCTCTGGCTGAGAAATTTTTTCATGTCAAAAGAAATTACCAACAGAGTGAAAAGGCAACCCACAAATTTTGAAAAGATTTTAACTAGTAAGTATTCAGACAGAGGTCTTCCATATAGAATTTATAAAGAACTAAAACCCATTAGGGTTCCAAAATTCAAACATCCAAACCAGAAATGGGCATGAGATGAACACACACTTCTCAGAGAAAGAAATTAAACAAGCCTATAAATATATGAAGAAATGCTCCACATCACTAGCCATTCGTGAAATGCAAACCTAAACAACACTTAGATACCATCTCACCCCAGAAAGAATGGCTATCATAAAGAAATCAACCAACAACAAGTGTTGGAGAGGCTGTGGGGGAAAAGAAACACTTGTCCACTGCTGGTAGAAATGCAGACAGGTGCAACCATTATGGAAAGCAATGTGGAGTCTTCTTAAAATCTAGAACTAGAAATCCCATTCAATCCAGCTATTCCCCTACTGGGAATTTTTCCAGAAGTACTGAAAAGATCGTATAATAGTGATATTTGTGCACCTATGTTCATAGTAGCACAATTTGTGACAGCCAAATCTTGGAAACAACCAACATGCCCATCATCTGAAGAATGGTTGAAAAAGATGTGATATTTTCATAAAGTGGAAAATTATTCAGGTATAAGGAATGATGGACTAGAAGACTTCATTTATAAATGGATGTATTTTGAACATATACTCATTAGTGAAATAAACCAGACCTATATACGCCAGTACCGTATAGTCTCCCTAGTATAAAGACTCAAAAGAAGAAAATTAATTAATTAATTAATTAATTTTGGGTGGTACCAGGAATCAATCCAGGATCTTGCATTTTCTGCATCCTCAACCCCTATAATATTTTTATTATTTTTTTAATAAGTGACTTAAATACAAAATACATTTGAAAGAGTTAAAAAAGCTAAGGTTTATTGAAAGT
>PVKN010043262.1:0-10220 GCA_004027915.1 Capromys pilorides | reverse complement strand
CTGCTGGGCTCATCATGGGGATGGAGAAGACAGGGAAAGGCCTGAGGTCTATGAGGACTTGGGCTCAATTGTCCTTTCTGCTGCTCAGCCTCTTTCCGCTTGTTTTCTTCTTCCCGCTTTCTGGAAGCCAAGCAAAAGAGGAGGAAAAAATGCAAAGCATCCCATTTGCTCAAGTGTCCTTGGGGTGGGCTGAAATTTTAGGAGGAGCTTCCCTATCACAGGAGGGGTTTAGAAATTCACCTGTTCAAGCAGTGGTCTTTTCTCCAGATAGAACAGAAGTCCTCCCATATTACACCAACATTATAGGGTTAGTGGAGCCAAAAAGAAAGCTACGGCTTAGTCTTCACATTACTGAGACATAGTTTACAGACTGCTGCGCTCCTTTACGTGAGACACCACCTTGCCAGGGTGTGTCCCACACATGTGTGTGATCCTGGAACTATCCGAAATGCCACCCTTTTCCTCCTGTTTCTTTCCAACAGCAGAATGCATCTGAGAACAGATATGGGCATGACTTTGAATCTATGACACTTACTGAAAAAGACCATCAGCAAACTTTAATGATTACATGAAAAACTTACTTGTGAAGGACCTCACAATCGATTAAATAAAAACATGCCTACAGGGGCTGGCAAGATAGTTCCGCACACTAAAGCACCTGCATAGGCAAGCTTAGGTAAGTGCAAGAACCATGAGTCTATGGGCCAAAGTGGCCAGAGTCTGGGTGTAGTGGGGCATGCCTGTAATCCCAGTGATACAGGGAGATAAAACTGATCCCAGGTGGATGACCTCCAAAATGATACAGGGGAAAAATGATCCCCAACCTGAAAAGTACCTGGGATGAGTTTGTAGTCTCTAAAACCGAAGAATGAATTTTAGGAACAAATGGAGGTTATGAGCAGAATAGATTTATTAGGGGAAAGAAAGCTCCTGTCCAACAGAGGAACAGGATGGGGGGGTCCCGAGCAGGTTGTCCCTGGGAAGCTGTCTCTTCCAGGGACTTTTATAGAGGAAAACCATGTGGTGAGGTGGGTCTAAGGTTGTGGAGAAGACATGGGAACTCATGTAGGTAGGTATGAGGTGGGACAAAACTGTAGCCAACCAATGAGATTACAAGCACCATTGCTTGGCTAAAATAGATTAAAATCGGGATCCATTGGGAAGGCAAGTCACATAGCAAGCTGGCAAGAATACCACCTATCGGGCTTGGGCTTGAATACCACTTATTGGGCTTGTGCTTGTGACTCTTTCCAGGCTCTTTCAAGGTGACTGATACTTACTTAGCATATCAATCCCTGGTGCCCACCCTTAAGGAAGTATGTAGTTGCTTTTGTTTACTCTTGTCTTGAGATCTGGCCCACAGTGGAGGAGTGCCTGTCTCTAGTTGTAAAGTCACCTTGTCTTCCATGTCATCCTTGAGGTCCTGGCCCTGTCTAACTCCCTATAATATTTCTATTTAATTTAGCTACCTACAACACCAAGGCTGGGGAGGTTAACAGCAGGAGGATCACCACGAGTCTGAGCCGTGCAGTGAGACTCTACAACAACCAAATACATTTTAAAAAAAGATCTACTCAAAATTGTGCCTAAGAAGTACAATACTGCTACTAAGAGTTCTAGCCAAAGAGCCAGACCCACTCCCTTTGCAGCCAAAGCCCAGCCAATAGGATGATTTTCTCAAAGTCATCACTGGAAGCTAAGCTGCCACCACTGAGAAGCAACAGCATGAAAGAAAACAGGATAGGAGAGGACAAGTCTAGAAATGAAGAGAGTGACACAGATGGGGACAATGCAACACAGAAGGTGCCATGGTTTGTGTAGATGTCCCCCAAAGTCTTGTGCAGTCATTGGGCAGGCTTCTAGATTTTGTGATTGATTCATGGTCCAATGATGGGATTATGGGTGTGAGTGCTGCTGCGATTAAGGGTGTGAGTGCTACACCTGCCCGGGAACAGATAGCCAGAATGCAGTGTAAGGGAGGGAGAGAGCCTTGCTCTTTCTGCTTCTCCCTCTTTGCTCTTACAGTTTTGCTGTTTTCTGCCACCATGAACAGCTGCCCTCTGCCATGTGCCACTCTGCCTTGGGACCAACTGAGTATGAACTAAAATCTCCATAAACTGTAACCTAAATAAACCTTTCCTTCCTTGACTTGGGCATTGGATATTTTGTCTCAGCAATGAGAGAAAAATAACCAAAACAGAATCGTAGCCATGCCAGAAAGAGGTTGAGAGCTTCAGGATGAAGGGCAAACAGTAGGATTTGTTTGACCAATATCACTAACTTGTGAGGCTTGTCAGGGAAAAGATGGGAAAAAAGCTAATATTTTCTGATTCTCTACTGAGAACTAGTACAGAATAGGGATCATAGCACTTAGGTCCTCTGTTAAGTAGTTGTCTATCTAGCAAGAAATAGAGGGTGGACTTGTCATGGAAGAAACGTGACAGTATGTCTACACAGAAAAGGTAGTGAAGAATTCTGTCTGGAAAAAATCAAGAAGGTCCCAGCTGTTGGTCTCCAAAAGTATGTAGTCTGCCAGATAGAGACACGGGAAGGAAGACTTTAGACTGAAGGAGTTTGGGCAAAGGCAGATAGTATGGGAAAACAACCTGGTTGGTGCTTTTGATGTTTGATTAATGTGTTTGACACACAGCTGACACTTGATATATACCTGTTTCCCAGATAATCCAGTTACTACCCAAGAGGTTGAAAGTTCTGATTAGGAATGCGGGGGAGAGAATTTATGAAGAAAAGTGTAAGAAGTTTTCTGGTTTTACTTCTGCCAGTAACTACCAACTGACCAAATGAATCACTCCACTGTCAGAAACCAGTTTTTCTGGGTCTAGCATGAGCTCAGAATCTAGCTGGTTTAGAAACAGGCTGATTTTGAAGAACTCGGGATTTCTGAGATGGTGTGATACTGGATCCCTCCTATAGGAGACCTCTGTTGGGACAAACATTTTGACAAGCTTGGGGCAAGACTGTGGACTGGCAGATTGTAAACCATTTAGGGCCCAAGTGGTGACCAGCTCTGAGGTTTAGAAGAACACAGATGCTCTGCAGGAGACAAATTTTTCAGTAGCTCCTGACAGAGAGGGAGAAGATGAAATAATAAAACAGAGGGAGGGCAGGTTGGAGAGAGAGAAAATGAGAGGTTGGATAAAACAGAGCCAGGGCAGAGAAACTGAATCCTTCCCTGGGAAGATGTTAGAAAAGGACTTTAGGTCTTTATTCTTTACACTGATTGGGGTGCATCATCTGGGTTTAGTTATGAGTTCGATGTAGCAAGTCTGGGGATGAACCAAAGAGTCTGTGGTTCCCGGATGTGTTATTCGGGTAATAAAGGTATTGCTGGTTCTCTGATCGCACCTTGAGTAGCAAGCCTTAAGAGAGCTGGAGAGCCTAATATGGACGGACTGTAACATACAGTGTAAGAAACATGACTCTCCTGAGCACTGTCTTTGCATTTTTATTAGTACATGTTTGCTTTTTAAGTGAGCAAGCTGACAAACTATAGAATTAAGCCACTAGACATTAATATTTGCTGGGGCAGAAGCTGGAGAGATAGCTCTGTGGCATAAGCTTTGCCTGGCAAGTGCAAGGTCCTGAGTTCAGCTCCCAGGCAGTTACAGAATCCAGATTTCCCCAGAGGTGAATTTGGAACCAAAGCTTATTTAGATTTTAAGGAACAGGGAAGATCAGAGCAATTTGGAGAGCCTGTGACCTGAGCCCAAGCTTGCATAACTCGTGGCATTGTGTGGAGCCTCATCACCAAGAATATGGCCAGAGAGACTGTACTAACTCCTGTGCAGCTCTGATGTTTATTCCACTCTGGCTTTGTCACATCCCTGCCAGGTACTGACCCCTGAGTCGCCACCTGCAGTTGGCAGAGGAGCCAGATGGCCTGTCTACATGTGTGTATGTGGAATTCACGCAGGTGCCAGCAGGGGCTCCTCAGTGTGATCTGATAGGGAAGAGGCTCCTGCTCAGACGGTGGACACCTCTGGCTGGCTCCTGTGCTGCTAGCTGATCCCACAACCTGCACTGGGCAGGGTGAAGGTGCTGCTCTGGAGATGGCATGGAGGAACAGAGCTGCTTTAAGAGAATAACACTGGCTCTTTACACAGACAGCTCTGTGTGGTGGCTGGAGTCAGCATCTACATGGAGCTCAGTGCCCCTGGAGGCTCTTAAGTGATAAATTAGACTGTTATTTGAATTTTTTTTTTTTTTTAAACCAAACAGCCTCCTTAATTCTAAGAAGCCATTGTCCAAACAGCACCTGGGCAAACTCTGTCACAGAAGACCTTTCTGAGCTTTCAACAGAGGTAGTCCCATGGCGAGTGGGGAAGCAGATTTTAAGAGTGGTAAGGATATCTAGAAATCAGGGGTGCTCAGCCTTCCTGAGACCTCTTCGGAAGAGGCTTACAGGGGACTGATTTTTAATTTTGGCAAAGTAAGCAGAATTAGGAGGAATAATGGAGCCATTATTATATATAATTAGATCTTGAGTATATGAAAATAATTTCATTTTTTTAGAAAAAGATGCACTTTGTATTAAAGAATCTCAGGTACACCAACTCTCAACTGCCAGTATTGAATACTTGCTCTTCCCAATCAATAGGAGTTAGATCTGCAAACTCAGGTTTAAGAATTGTGGTTTCATGTTCAAGTATATTACAGTAGTGAGCCTCTCTGCTCTTGTATTTGTGACAGGAACTATCATAAAGCTCTCAAATGGCAATTTATTCATGATCAATATACAGGGACTTGAAAAGCAAATGCTTAAATATGTAAGTGCTAGAGTATATTGTGAAGGTAAGTAGGGCCAGGAATATAGCTTGGCAACAGAATGCCTACCTGGCAAGCATAAGGTTGTGAATTCGATTTCTGGTACCAAAAAAAAATGAGTGGTACACAGATGTGTTCGCTGCCCTGAGTCAGGCAGGCAGCTGAACTGCCTGACGGAGACTCGTGATGTTAAAATGGAAGAAGATCCTAGAATATTGAGCCCAGCTCTTCCATGTGACAGATGGGAAAACTAAGGCCTGGAGTGACTAATGACTTATGTAAGGTTTTAGACCCATTTAGGGGAAGCTGCTAAATGCTTATTAAATTCTGACTACATACCAAATACTCCAAAGCACTGGAGAAAGAAGACATGAAGCACACAATCCCTTGTCTTAAGGAACTGAAGATCAAGCAGGGGAACTGGACCTGTACACTTCTGCAGATAGGGTTCTAGATGTGTTTAGCGCTAAGACAGAGGCACTTAGCTGTGGAAGGGTGCAGGCAACAATCACTAATTAAAGCAAGAGCAAACAGCTCCATATGAAGAATGTCAAAATGGGAAAAGAATGCAATGAGAAAAGGTTACTCAGGTAGAGGAAGAGCTTGAACCTCGCTTGCACTCTGACTCAGAAGACACCTCAGAAACCAGTTCTCTGCCTAACTTTAAGAATTTCTTGTACATCATCCTGGAGCGATGATAATTTATCTTCTGTTGGAACATTTCTAGCCGGGGTGGGAGGGTGGGGGGGAGTGGTGGTGATGACCTCATGAGACAGATGAGGTTTTGCTCTAACCTTTCCAATTACTGCTGCACAGTAATTCGGGGTCTGTCAGGGTCTATCTCTACATTGTCACAGAATAACAGGCATAGTAGCATTTGGTCTTTAACTTCCTCTCAAGGGTAAAAGAAAATGTTGCGTGCCTTGGCTCCTCTGACGTACACATGATAGAGATGGACAGGATCGTGCAGTCCAGTGGTATTAATACCTTTGTGATTCACAGACCCCCCTTTGAAAAGGAGATTTTAAAAAATCTATAGATCCTCTACTCCCAAACAAATATATGTTCCTGACACACAAATGCTGCACCCATAGCCCTGGAGACCATCCAAGATTAAGAAATCTTTTCATTTTGCTCATGGGAAACTGATGCTTTGAGAAATGAGATGGCCTGATGGAGAACTGGAAGCAAGTCCCCATGGATCATGTGACTTCGTGGGACAGAGTCAGACACATGGCTCAGTGCTGACAAGAGGTGCTGTACTTGTGAGCTGGAGATGTTTAGGGGAGCAGGCTACAGTCAGTTATAAAGTCAAAGGATGAAGGGCTGGCCAAATAGCTCAGTGGATTAAAGCGCCTGCAAGCAGGCACAGGGACTGCGGGTTCAATTCCCTGGGCCTGCTGTGCTGGCTCCATCCCCGGGGTGCACTGAGACCACAACTGAGACTGGGCATGGTGGTGCACGTACCTGTAATCCCAGCTCTTGTGAGGCTGTAAACAGGTGGATCACTACGAGTCTGATCTAGTAGTGAGACCCTAAACACCCTGTAGACCCTTCCCTAAAATAATTAATTAATTAATGAATAAAGTCAAAGGATGAGAAAAGATTTGGATTTTTTTTTCCCTTTGGCTTTAAGAAGTAGCTACAAAACAGGGTGGAGGAGAATATATGCCAGACAGAGCCCTCCACCACTAATCCACTAAAAAAATGAGCTCTCTCAAGAACTACAGGGGCTGGAGAGATAGCTTAGCAGTGCCTATTTGATTCCTGTTACTGCATGTTGTGCTGGCCCTATAACACCAGGCCCACCATTCTGGCCACTGAAACCTGGTGTGGTGGCGCCTGCCTATAATTCTAGTGTTGAGGAGGCTGAAATAGGAGGATCACTGCTAGTCCAAACTGCATAGCGAGAACCTGTACCAAATAAATAAAAATGTAAAAAAAACTGTAAAGTTCCTTGTCACATGACTTGAGCACTGCCATCTATTCTAGAAGGGTCTTAAGGACACTAGAGGTTGAACTGGGTGGCCAAAACCAGACTTGGCTCTAACACTTACTTGATCCCAGAGTAGCCAGAGAGAAGCCCAGGTGTTCTTGAGGCCATGGTTAGTGAGGAAGCAAAGAACATTCAGGATGTTGAGATGGCAAGTGAGATGCTGTAAGGGCGCGTGGCAGCGGAGGAACAGAAGACTTGGGGTAAATGGAAGTACAACGACAAGGGTCTTACATAACATCATGGCTGGTATTCAAGAATGACATCCTGTAGAGGAGCAAGGCAGCAAAAAAGTAAGAGGAAGGCGAAATTAACGATCAGTGGTGTCATCACCAGCAAGGAAAATGGGGGGGGCCGGAAGAGAGACAGTCCTTGTAGGTCTCGCAGTATGAGTCTGAATTGATAGTGGCCATGGGATGTGAAGATGTGAACGTCCAGTGATCAGGTGCTAAAAGGGAGCGGCCAAGTGCAGATGCTCAGTCGGCAGCTGGAGCCAAGGCCTTGGCAGGAACATCACAGTGATGCTCATTTGGCAGCACACGCAGTGCAGGCTGAGTTATAAAGTGCTTCTAAGTGGATTGTAGGTACTTCTTAAATAGGACTTTCTAAAATACCTGTCTTTGAAAATAGGATGACAACTTTTCTCTGCCCCAGTTCCTGTATCATACAAATTAGAGATCATTTTACTTCAAGCTGATGGACTTTCATCACCTGCTTTAAGGAATGTGGCTTTGCCACCCTAACGTGAGTGAACAGTAAATTATACTGAGATAATGGGATGCGCCTATTTCCATAGGGAGGCACAGCACCCACTTAAGAGTGGTTTTTTTAAAGATTAAGTTCACAAATACAAATTTAAGTAAGACATGGTAAAGAATGGTAAAGAAACTAATAGAGAAAATGTCTAAAAATGGGGTTGGGATAGATATTTCTAAGTCCTTTTCTTTCAAATCCTGTCCTGGGAATCACACTGGTTTATGTTACGAAGTAGGCTATCTAAGTTTGCCAGTATTTCTTATTTTATTTTATTTTTTGAGACAGGGTCTTACTATGTAGTTCAGGCTGGCCTTGAACTCACTACTTAGCTCAAACTCTAAGTGATGTCCTGCCTCAGCCTCCCAAGTGCTAGGATTGTGGGTGTGCATCACCCTTGGCCACTTGCTGGTGTTTTATATCCCCTCTTCTGTATGGGAGAACTACAAGGCAGAGTTAAAGCTCTAAACTGACTCAGTAATAGGCCTACCCCACCTGTGGTCCCAGGCACACAGCTTCTAGGCAGTGCTATAGACAAAGGAGTAGATGCAGAGGCTGCAGTTTTTATAGCACTGGGCAGGACCTAGAATGCAACTGGTCTAACTCATGATCATGTTTAACGTCACTGCAAGTAAATATCAGAGTCCAGGTCTGAATCCAAATGCCTGTCCTTTCTGGCACCCCTCTTTCTTCAGCTGGAAAGGGAACTGGGGGAAAGGAGGACTTTGGGAATGTGAAGTGGATTAATACAATTTTGGGGAGACATAAATGTCAACACATTGCTTTTAAGGAGTTCCACTTCATATTTAGGTAGGCTATGACTTTGAACTCTGAAAACAGATTCTCACACTTTAAACTTGAGCTTATGGAAATCAGGAGGAAACACAGTAGTCCCTCTTAATTTATGGTTTTATTTTCCACTGTCTGTTACCCACTATAAGCTCTGGTCCAGAACCTTAAGTAAAAAACTGGAAATAAACAACTCATCTACAGCAAATTATATGCCACTCTGGGTGTCATGATGAAATACACTACCTTGCTCTGTCCTGGCCCGAAGCAGCTTCCCACCCAGCAGGCACTTGGCCAACTTGCTTATCAGATCCAGTGGGATCACGGTGCTTGTGCAAAAATAACCCCCCCTTCACCTAGTAACGGCTCAACAGCAGTGATGTAGGCAATTCAGCTAGCTCGAAGAGATTCCCTTTAAGTGGAAAGGTGAAAGTACAGGGAAGTATCTTGAAAGAGACTCTGCTCACACACTTTTTATTATGGCACATCATCACAATCAATACCATTATGATTGTCCTATGTAATTGTTGTGTTTTAATCTTACTGTACCTAATTTATAATTAAATTATCATGAGCATGTATATATAGGGGAAAAGTACATACAGATGCCTCTCTGTTTATGACTGAACTACCTCCTGGAAAACCCATGTAGTTTAACGTCCTGCAAGTTAAAATGCATCGAATGCACTTAGCTTACCAATCTTGTAGCTTAGCAATGGAGAGCACGTACGGAGTGCAGACTCTTTCCTTTCCTCAGCACATGGCTGACGGGGAGCTGTGCTTCACTGATGCTGCCCAGAGGATGAGACAGGATCGGACCACACAGCACCAGCCCAGGAGAACAGCAAATATTTAAACTCCGAGATACAATTCCTAGGCCATTTTCACATCACCTTAAGGTCCAAAAATTGTCATTTGAACTATTGTAATGCTGGCCCATCAGTGCTATCCAAGGTTTTGGGCATCTTCCGAGGACAGTGAAACTACTGTACCGTGTGCATTACCTACTTACAGTTGTCATTCCTATACAGAGAACTTTTCTAAGAAGGCTACAACAAAGAGGCACGCAGAGGCTTGAAGTTAATGCTGGATTCTCTGGCACAAATGGAAGAAAGAGAACCTCATTAAGAGAACAGTGCAGCACCCGACTCCCTAGAACGCTAAAGCTTCAGAGTCACAGAAACTGATGTTTTCACCAGTCTATGGAACTCTGAAATTATGGTTAGCATCCTAGTACACAGTGGTATTCAACTTCTCATTAAAATGTTTTATCTTGCTTTGCTACTTTATTTAAGGCTATTTGTGTATTACTAATCTTAAGGGCTATTTTTATTACACTTCTGACTCCCCCTTGTGGATGAGATCTGCAAAGATCTGAGCCGAATGGTTCAAACTGGAATGATCTACTGGAGTTTTCATCTTCAGAGGTGCTGCTATCTGTATTTGCTCATTCAATATGCTGCTGATATTCCAAATGCTCCTATCTAGCACAAGTATCAAAGCAAAGGCCAGAGCAGAATCTTCTATTAGTTTATTTAGGTGATAAAAATCACAATAAGTAATAGGCACAAATGACTTTTTAGTGATTCCAAAAAAAAAGAAGTCCTTGGTAAAGTACAGTCTCTGCTTTTAGTCACTATTTTTTCTTTGGCCAATGTTTTTTTTTTTAAATGCATATTAGTCAATTAAAAATTCTTCAATAAAGTACTTTATAGTTAGTTTTCCATATCTACTGGTTCTGCATACTCATATTCAGCTAACCAAGGATTGAAAATATTCAAAAACAATTGCACCTGTGCTAAACCTGTTCAGATATTTTGGTCTTTGTCCTCTGAACAATACAGTAGGATCACATACCATTCACACTGTAGTGGAGCTAAGTAATTTAAAGAAGACTTCA
>PVKN010043261.1:0-10259 GCA_004027915.1 Capromys pilorides | reverse complement strand
ACATATGTTCCTCAGGTGCTTTAAAAATAAATGAGATTGAGAATATGGAAACACATTCTATCTCAGTTCCTCTTCAATAATGTTAGGCTTATCTTGGCAAGATTAATTTGTTAAAAGTAGAATGCTTAATTTTAAGGCAATGAATGACTGCTACTTTAGTATATGTTATTTATTACCAAGTGGTTAAAATATATAAACCAGTTGAATTATTAACACAATATCTATATTTTCTCTTGAAAGAATGAGAAAATTATTACCTACCAAGCAGGCCGCATACTAACCATCTGCAGAATATACTCTTCATCTCTCAGAGCAACTGTCCATCAATGCTGTGTAGCAACTCACAAGTTTCCTTGAAGAATTCATCCTGGGCAAGTGATGCTGAAATAACAGCCAAATCTCAATGGCTTTGGACTCAAAGTTTCACATTGAGCTCACGCCAAATGCTCCTCAAAGCCCAGTATCCCCTGCAGCCGCACTGCTAGCAGCTCTGTCTGAATTCATGCCTAAGGACCACTGATCAGGGGAAGCAGGAGCTTAATACATCAAGCATGAAAGACACTTCCAAAGAGCCACCAACATGGGTCCCTCTCGTGCTTCCTTAGGCAAAGCAGACCACAGGACTTCACACTGTGTGGGGGGACAAGGAAGTGGGTTCCTCCTTGGGCTGAGAATAACCAGGCAAACTGGCTGGACACCACTGAAGGTAGCCATGGTGCCCATTCATCTGGCCATCAAGCAATAAATGGAGAAGAAGCAGCCCTAACAATTGGCCTCGCAAGTTCTCACCCTCCCTTAAGACCTTCCTCCTGGTTTTTTGTTTATTTGTTTGTTTGTTTGTTTTTGTTTTGTTTTATTTTTAATTTGGACCACGAGAAAGAGATGCATACAGTAAGATCCATCATTTTCTCTTACAGTAACTCCTACTTGTAAATGTCCTCCACAGCTTAAAATGACCCTTTCCTTCTCTTGTGTTTTTCAGATAGTGAGCTTCACTGGCTTCAGAATTTCTCCTAAACATGGCAGATAGCTTAGAGTAGACTTGAGAATGTTAGAGTGAAATAGTCTCCCAAACCCTGCAGAAAACAAAACATAGTCTTTAGCATTTGCTTGTACTCGGTGCTAGATGTGATGCTGAGTGGTTTGTACTGATGCAGGGACCACCTCATGTGACCCTCATGGCAACAGCAGAGAGTACAGAGACACTGACCATCCCCATGCCGCCCATGAACAGATCGCAGAACTGGTTAGTGAAGCAGGACAGTCAAGGAGTCTGGCAAGCACATCACAGTAGCACTGGCAAACTATTTTGTCATATAATGCCATTTGAATTTGTGAGTATATAGAAATGCCACTTTAGAAGGGTAGTTATGAGAGTTTCCAAATCAGCATCCCCACACATTCTTCCATTAAAAAACTGTTATATTCCTTGCATATATCAAATAGACTATGTAAAAAGCATCTTTGGAGGTACTGCTATGCATGGACTTCAGTGTCTTCATATCCCTTTCTTCAAAAAGCTCCTAAGTTGTGCCTCTGGACTGATTAGAGAATTTAAAACATTATCAAATATGAATAATAATGAAAGTTCATGAGAAACATTCAGGGGGTATAACAGTATTCATAGCTACTACATTGTATAACTCTATGATGACATTTGTAGGGGCCACATAAACGTCACCCCCTGAAGTTGTGCATAGCACAAGGAAGGCCTTGAAGTTCAAGTAGAAAACCAACCTTTACCTACTATATTAGAATCTTCCAGAGGAGCAGATGCAATATAAAATATATGTATCATTATAAAAGCTAATGTGCAAGGAAGACTTACAGGATCAGAAGTAGAAGAGTACAACAGGGACATCCATGTACTGGAGAACCAGAGCGTCTGGTGCCAGTTGAAGACTGAAGGCTTGGAAGCTCACTGCAGTCACTGATATCAGCCTATCTGCAGGCCAGAGAATGTGTGTCGGAAGCCTGTGGAAACCAGAGACCAACATCCAAAGGCAAGGACAGAGTCCAAAGCTCTTCCAAAAAAAGGAGGAAACACATCCTACTTTTTTCCTTTTCCATCCTGTCTGAATTACAAACCTATTGGTTGATGTCACCTACACCAAGACTGGGTCTTTCTACCTCAGTTTACTGGCTTACAAGCGAATCATCTCTAGACACACTTAGCTAGGTACTTCTTATCTAAATTGAGTTGACATCAAATTAAGGATCCCACCTACCCTCTTATTCAAAAACACTAGGTCTTAATAGAAAGTCCTATTTGGTTTTCCTTTTCCAATATCTCAAAGAATGTAATACCTTAAACTGTTTTCCAAACTATTAGTAGAGAATATATAATAAGAATATGAAAAATTGTCTTTAAAAGAGAATATTTCTTGTGTTATTATGTCACTGTCTGCGTTTACATATGCAAATAATATTAATTCAGAAGGGGACCTGCAAACATTTGAATTTAAAGAACTATCTTTACTCAAGTGTACAATAACAGCTACTAAATTTGCCTATTTTGAAATATTGTTTATATTATGTTACAGTACAAATTTTGTGAGTTTACTGACATCTATGGGGAAAGGTCAGATAGGAATTTTTTCCAAGAATACTGGAAAGAAACGTCACTTCAGTTCATGAACTTCACTGTCTTCTCCCTTTCTTCAAAAAGCTCCTAAGTTGCGTCTCTCCTCCCGTAGGTCCCCATGACAGCTCTCTCCACCACTACCATTGGATCTTAATTTTGTTCTAATCATATTTTCAGTCCCCTAGTCTACTCCAATGTCAGCAAACTGCTGTTGATCTGGAGGAGTCCTCTGTTGTACATCCCACTGAGCCTGTTTGCACAGAGAGTGCCCCCCACCCTGAAGACTCTCCAGAGTGGTCTTTGTGCTCGTTGCTTCACCGAATGAATAAAGTGTGTGCCTTAGGTAAGAATTCTACAGTGCTTTCGCAAATGGCATTTGTACACTTTACTCGTCATCATAGACTCTGCTGACCTAAGAGATCTGCAGCTTTATGAAGGCTGTGGCAGATGCTAAAAATACTCATCAATACCTTTCTTCTTTTGAAACAGAAAAGAATGACTTTTGGGCAAATATTGATTTCTTTTCCTAAAGATCAACTATTAAGCAAGAAAAGACACCTAAACATGAAATCAAAAGGTTTATATTGTCAAACTAGGACAGAAGGTAGAGGAAGAGATTCCCCCAGCTCAGTGTGCATGGGTTGGGGAACAAATCAGAAACATAATGCCTGCCCGTGGCACTGTTTTGTGTCATTTCTGGCAACTGAACCTAAATAAATAAAGTAATTTGGGGCTGTATTGCTCAAATTTAGCTTTTTAAATGTTTTATTCTATTTTGAACTGACATAATTGTATATAGTTATGAATGTAAAGTATATCAAGAAATGATCAAACCAGGGTAATTAGCATACAGATCACCTTACACATTTATTTTGTGTTGAGAACATTTAAAATCCTCTTTGCAGATATTTGGAATTCCATAATACATCATGAATGGTCACATGAATCACCAGGCACTTGTTACAGTGCAGATTCTGATTCTCTGGGCTGGGCTGGGCTGGACCCTGGGGCTCTACGCTGCTGAGTGGATTTCTGGTAAGTTAATTCTGCTCATGCAGGGACCGCACTTGGAGGAGCAGGCGCTTCTACCACTTGGGAGTCCTTTGTGCTGCACTGCCTGCTTCTGAAAATAAAGAAGGAATGAGGAGCCCCCCAGTGGCACTCTCTGCCCATGAAACTACTCCGTCCATCCACAGCAGAGAGACTGAGTCAGGCGGCGGGGTAGTGCAGCCAGCTCAGTGAGCCCCGCTCTGCATGGGGAGCACTTGGTTTGGTTTTCACATTACTGGCCTCAGTGAGGCGGAACAGAGGATTACAAAAGGATAAGCTAAATGCCAATTGCAAGTGTATTGTTGTGGTCACCAGCACCTTTTCCATCAGTATTTTCCATTTCGCCAAAGCCATATGGAGCGCTAATCTATTTAGGTGATTTCTTAAGAGAAAATGAACAATAGCTGTTCCCAAGTGGCAAGTAAAGTGAAAAATGGTATTTTCTTTTATCCCAAAGCCTCCAAAATGTTCACAGATCTTACTATTACCATAAAAATAAATGACAAAAGGGATTCAGTTCAGTGAGAAACCATCCACTATTGGCCATATAGAGAAACTTAAAATAAAACACAGTATCTTTTACCTTTCAGCACCTTCTAGCCTTTAGCATTGAGATAAAACTCCCACATGAAAGATCCTAATGATCTATGATTTAAAGAGCTGGCTATTTTAACAGAGATCATGGCCAAAGAGTTAGAAAAAGAAGACCTTCAGACCCAAGACTAAAAATAGTAGATTTATGCTCAGATGGGTTTGTTTCTTCAGAAAATGCTCCATTGATCTCACTGAAATTCTTCCAGGTGAGTTACCTGCTCTGTTCAAGAGAAGTGGCCATCTCAAAAAGCAGGATGATATTCCTATGCTGACAGTTCCCTCCAGTCTGGATGGAGAATTTGGCCAAAATTTACAGAGAAACATTCTGTACCGGCTTTCCAAAAGCCAGATATCAGTAGTATAAGTAAAAATGTAAGAGAAATTAGACAAAATAATGTTTCAAAGCAAATATGATTGTAACGAATCTCCTAGTGATAGCAGTTTACGGTTTACGTGGGGGCCTGTTTAGGACAACAGCCAAACAGACCCAGGCCTGATTTACAACACTAATCCTGAAGGCAGGGCTGGTCCCACTAATAGATGGGGAGAGGGGAACTGTGTGAAATGGAAGGGTTCTTCAGTGCCAGTCTCCAAGTCACTGCTTTCCAAAATTCCAAATTAGACTCCCTTTTCCCATAATATGTCCATGTCAGAAACAACACATGAAATTGTTTGGAATCCTTAATAGACTTCCATTGATTAATTATCAGAGCCTCTTTTAATTATGTAGCCAATGCCCTTTGGTTTTCTTGAAAGGAATAAGAGCAGAAACAAAGGGAATATCCAGAGGCAATGGGAGGCTGATTAGCCAGCCATCCAGCAGTGACGATAAGGATGCTCAGATTATCCGGTGCCTGAACACAGAGTCAGGCCTGCACCAAGGCAAACTGAACATTCTTTAAATTTTTGCCTGCATTGTGATGAATAATCACAGAGCTGTGAGTGACAGGCCGAAGCTGGTGCTCCACACCTCAAGCCAATTCTGTGAAAAAGAAGACCGGCTATTTGCAATTAGAAATACAAGATAACTGACATATTTGATAAAAGTTGGTTAAAAAAAAAAAAAAACTAATTGGAAGTGTCCGTTTCACGTGTAGTTAAGATACTCGTAATGCTCAAGAAACAAAGTTCTTCCTATCGTGAAGCACTCATGTATACTTCGGTAACGAGATCTCCCCTCAGGGAGGAGAGCATTTCTGATACTGAACAGCTGTTCTTACCTCCCTGTGAGAAGGGCTGTGATTCATCTGTGTTCGGAGTCTCTACCCCAACTGCTCAGGCGAAGCTTGAGGCTTCTGTTGATTTTTATGTAAATGGAAAATAAAAGAGCAGGGGAATCGGTGACAGGTAATACACTCACACCAGAAACAAATAAAAACTTTAAACAGATGCTACTGGTCGCTCATCTGTCCTGAGCCTCCTCTCGCTGTTAACCACATTGCTCTCCCTGCAGATGTCCCGAACGCAACTCTGATCATCCTGAGAAATGATTTTCAAACCAAATATCTGTTGATACACATGGGAGGAAGGCCTCTTCTGTGAGTTCCCTTGCCTCAGAACTTTCCAGCGACTTGCTTCATTCCAAAGGTAGTTAGTTCTCTGGAGTTTCAGCCTTGCAACTTGTGCTGCAACTGCTCATGGGTTTTGCCATTGTCGGAGTGCAAACTTGCAGTGTGTGTCGGACTGGCCTCTGCTCCCCTCTGGCTCCTGATCCTGCTGCATACAGATTTGTCCTTGGATCAAGGCAAAGACCATGAGACCTAAATAGCTCAGCAAAGTGAACAGGAGAGTAAGTCCTCTTTTTCTTTATGTAACTCACTGCATTATCGCTGGAACTTCACAATCATCCATTCACATATTAACATCACAGCCAATCATGTCACCTTGAGCTTTTCTAGCCATGGGGAATAAGAGTAAGCAAGACAAAGCTCTCACTTCACAGTGCTTACACTAAAGGGGAGATAGTTGGTAAAGAAAATAAGAAAAAAAAATGCCTATAATTCAGCCTTATGCAGCAACAAATGTGAAGAAATACAAACATGGATGAGGAAGAAATGGAGATAAACATCCAGGAGCCTATCCACGGGAGTCTGAGAAGTGAGTTGGAAAAAGCTCTCATGAAATATGATCAATCCTTACAGATATCTGGAGGCAGAGGCAACGTGTGACACAGCCCTAAGGTTAGGGCTAAGAGCCAATGGGAGAGAGCCAGGTATAAGAGGAGAAACAGAGGAACCAGCTAGGAGTTGAGAGTCGAGCTGGCCAAGTAGCAACAATTGACATGGTAAAACTGATCAAATTCTGGGTATGTTTTAAGGTTGGAGATCGTGATGTTTGATATATTACTGGGAGACTTCAAGGATAACTCTTGGGTTTTGATCTAAATCACTTGGTGAAATAAAAGTGTTAAAGGCATGGTAGTGAACAAAATCACCTAAGGGGAAAGGAACAGAATGGACTAGGAGATCACAGGGCCGAGAGCATTCCCCAAATCATTAGATCAGAGAGAGGAAGAAACAGCAAAGAATGCCAGGTGTGGTGGTGCATGCCTGTAATCCCAGCACCTGGGAGGCTGAGGTGGGAGGATCAGTGCAAGTTTGAGACCAGCCTGGGCTACAAAAGTGAGCTCAAGGCCAGCCTAAACTGCATAGAGATCCTGTCTCAAAAAGACAAAAAAAAAAGAAACAGCAAAGAAGAGAGCAAAGTCATATCCCTTACATAGGAACAAAACAAGGGAAAAATAGGACCACTTACGTTAAATGAAATGTGTGCCTCCAGAAGGCGAAATAAACTGCTGGTCAAGTGCTACTGACACATCCTGTGAGAACAATGCTGAGAAATGCCCCTAGGGTTCCATGAGAAGCATTTCTGTGCTATGCTGGGGCTATAACACTTCATGGAAAGAGCCAAGGGATGAGTACAAAACCTCTCTTTCAAAGACAGCAGAGAATCTTTGAAAAGGATCTGAAATCTGGTCTGGAGTGGGTGACTTTGTCAAAGGAGATCTTAGAATATCTCATAGATACCTTTGAATGCGAATAGGAATGACTACAGAGAGGAGAAAGATAATGCTTACAGAAGACAACACGAAGCAGGAGCCCAATCCTCAAGGAAGCCAGAAGGGATGGGATGCATACAGCACAGGGGGGCTTCAAAAGAAGCCAGAGTCTGCATCCGCTTTAATAGGGGCAACGTATGGATCCAGGACCTGAAGCATTTGTAACAGGCTGGTTCCAACAGGGCGAAATTCTCCTGAACTTGCCTTTATTCTCTCAGTGTATAATGAGACAAGGTCGACAGCTGAAGGGAAAGGGAAAGAGTGTCGGCTGCTGGCAGAACAAGAGAAGGTGTGAAAGAGTGTCCTACGAAGTACTGGCCGGACAACGCAGACCTCCCACTTGAGATTTATGATCACTGCTAGATGAGTCACCACCTCCCACCACTTCACAGTGTTGCTGATGAAAAATCTGGATATAATCTTCATAATTTAAGAAATTATTTCATCTATTTTTGAAGTAGGAAGAATAAATTAAGTAGAATGAGAATTATTCTTGCCTGAGTCATTTTCGTACTGCTGAGACACAGTACTCAACACCCACAGCTTATAGGAGGGGAGGTTTATTTTGGTTCACAGCTGGGTCCATGGTTGGCTAGCGTCAGGCAGAGACAGCAGGGCAGAGGAGCATAGCAGAGGACAGCTGCCTGTGCCACAGTGGCCAAGAAGCAGAGAGAGGGGAGAGCAGCCAGGGAGGAAGGCAACAGCACTCCAGGTCATGCCCCAGTGACCCACCTTTCCCAACCATGCCCCATGCCCAACAGTCAGCTGCAGCAGCATCATGATCCTGCCGCCTTCCAAAACCCCTAGCTTGGTGTACGGTAGACCTCTGGCAACACCTCCATCCAAACCACGATAGGCAAAACAGTTACAATGGGCAAAAAACATGAATGGAGCAATGATGGAAACCAACACTCCCAGTCTGCCTTGAAAATTATAATGGTCTCTATGACAGAGAGAAATGAGTTTCTCTCTGCACAATAAATTGATCCTATTAGAGTTAGAGAGTCATTATCTTAAGTCCTGCTATACAGCTTAATTCTAATATCTATCTTAGAAAATTATGGGATCCTAAATAATTATTTGCTCTTAGTTTTGCACAGAGAAAATTGTCACCCTAATATTCTTCCTTCCTCTTTGTAACAGAACCCTGACTTAGATGACAAGATGGCTGCCAGAACGAAGAGACCATTTCCCAGATCGCTTTGCCGCTAAATGTAGTTATGAAACTAAGTTACAATGAATAAGACACAAAAAAAAGCAATCTATTGCCATTTCTGGGAAACATTCCTTGAGAACATGACAGATACTCTGTATGAATCATGTTCTCACAATTGATTCAAAATACGTTATGCAAAATTGAAGGACAACAGATTTATTCTGGCTCACAGATTCTGAGGGTTCAGTCATTGGTGTGCTCATACCAAGGCAGAAAAGGCAAAGGGAAGAGGAATGGTGGAGAAAAGCTGCTCAGCCCATTGAGATGGGAAGCAGAGAGAAAAGGAAAAGCCAGAGAGAGCAGCAGATCTCATTAGGGCAGCCTCCATGGACACCGCCTGCAAGCTTGCCCTCTGCTGGTACCACAATCAGCTAGGAACTGGCAGATGGGTTAATCCACTGAGTGCACTGCCCCCCCAGAACAAATCACCTTTGAAAATACAAGGCTTCTGAAGGACATTTTATACTTAGGCTCTATCACATTTCCTTTCTACTCTTTAATACCTTGTTCTGTAGGAGGAATAGAATTCTGGTCATCATCTAGACCTTCCTAAGCATGGCAAAGCCATGGGCTAGAGGGAATCTGGGTGCCTCACAATTTCACAAGGCAACCACATCAGGGATTGCAAGCTTCTACCCATCACAAACATGGCAGAGAACAGTGCCTCCATCATCCAACTGAACTTGGTCATGATCAATATGTGTCTTAGTTTGCCCTTCCTTAAACTATAGTCACTGTGAAATTTCCAACATAATGTAATACTATTTGTCTGTCTTCACATACAACACTGTCTCCCTGTTTCAGAGGAAATGTTTGACTTCTTCCTGAATGCTACTTAGTGTTACCAAAGATCTTCCTGCCTAGAATGTCAGGTCCTCTCTTCATTCTTTTCCTTAGACAGACAGAGGTGGCTGACCCAAATGTCTGTTCTCTAAGGTTCAGCACTGCAGTTCAGGTATTAGGCCTGCTTAGCATTTGGTGCAAGGATTATACTTTTTGTGAAGCTCTGAGTCTCCCCACCAATTGCAGCAATGTAAGTAGTCTACTGTATGAGGCAGAAATCAAGAATTGAAGGGCCAGCCAAGTAGCTCAGTGGATTAAAGCACCTGTAAGCAGGCGCATAGGCCGGGGGTTCGATGCTCAGGCCTGCCATGCTGGCTCTGTCCTGGGGCACACTGAGACCACAATGGAGACTGCGCATGGTGGCATGCGCCTGTAATCCCAGTTCTTGGGAGGCTGTAAATAGGTGGATGGCCATAAGTCCAATCTAGTAGTGAGACCCTAAACACCCTGTAGACTCTTTCCTAAAATATATAGAAGAAATCAAGAACTGAAAATAATCTCTCTTGTAAAAATATATTTCTAAAATGATGTGCTTCCTGGTTTTTTTCTATACTGGATAAAATTTGAAATGTCTGCTCACAGAATTTATTAATTAGCCACGGCACCTATATTTTCCATTCAGAAATGCTAGCACAAGAAATGGCAAAAGGAAACATGCCAGAAAAACACAGTTATTTCCAACAAGTTCTATAAAAGAGTCTGATCTCTAAAACATAAAATGCTGAACATAAGTTATTTTTGTAAATAACTTTAAATTTTTTTCACTTTTCTTTATTGTTAAACTGGAATTAACTCTTTCCCTTAAGTTGTCATTAATTAAAAATTTCTCACTGAGAGAGAAAACATTCTCTGAGGCTTTCACAGGGAGCAAACTGATCAAGCAATGGCCATGACTCATCCAGATGACTGACACT
>PVKN010043260.1:0-10266 GCA_004027915.1 Capromys pilorides | reverse complement strand
TTTATTTATTTGTTTGCTTGTTGTGTTTGTTTGTTTCTTTATTTATTCATTTTGTGGCTGGCTCAGCCTGCCCTGGTGGTGGCGCTGGCGCAGCATGTGGTGCCGGGGATCGAACTGCAGTCCCCGCAGTTGCCTGAGCCCTCCTAAGCAGGCGCTTTAGACCACTGAACCATCTCGCCGGCCCCTTTATAATTTTTTAAATAAGATTTAACTTTATTTATGTTATGGCCAGCTCAGCCTGCCCTGGGGGTAGGGCTGGCACAGCATGTGGTGCCGGAGATCAAACATGTGGTCCCTGCAGTCGCCTAAGCTTGCCTAAGCAGGTGCTTTAGACCAATGAGCTATCTTGCCGGCCCCAAAATTTATAATTTTCACAGCAGTTGGGCACATGAGCTTTGTATTACAACAATCTGTAGCTAAATCTTTTTCTTTAAGGGCCTGTTAGAGCCAGGCATATCCATGCTGGTAATTCTAGCATTCAGGAGACTGAGGCAAGAGGATCATGGAGTTCAAGGCCAGACAGGGTTATACAGTAAGTTCAAGGCCATTTTGAATTACATAGTGAAACCGTATCTCAAAAAAAAAAAAAAGACCTACTAGAAAGACTTAAGATGTATGAAATAAGCCCCACCTATTTCCTTTTCCTATCTACTATGTCTGTCTTATTCCTCTTTTTCTTGGAGGAAAATATCAGGGTAGAGCTCAAGCCCAGACTCCAGTCAGGTCAGGAATACAGCCAGGTGATCTGCAGTAAGCCATGCTTCCAGTTTCCTCAGCTTACAATGGCAATAGAACCACCCCTCACGGATGGTACACTTAACACTGTGTCTGACGAAAAAATAAGTAAACGTTATCTAACATTTGCTACCTAAGTAGGAGGCTGCTACTGACATCTTGAACTAACCTTGAACTAATGAAGTTACAGACCCAAAGTACAAAAGGCAGTTGTTGTGCAACTGGCTACAGAAAAACTTACAGTAATAAAATTACTGTATGATAATAAAAATAAAATTTTCTATGGATATTGTTTCTTCAGAGTAATCAATAATTTATAACTCTTTAATTCAGAATTTATAATTCTTAAATTTACCATTTAATATTCTTAAATCCTTGACAAATATTCATAAACACAAATCAATTTAAGAGTACTACTTAAGGGGCCAGCAAGATAGCTCAGCGGTCTAAAGTGCCTGCTTAGGAAGGCTTAGGCAACCGCAGGGACCACGGTTCGTCCCCCGGCACCACTTGGTGCAACAGCCCCACACCCAGGGCAGACTGAGCCAGCCATAATACTGAAAGAAAAAAAAAAGAGAAATTTTCAAAGACACTTAACTTTTTAGAATTGTTTATGTACAATTTATTATCCATTTAATAAGAAATACTTCTTTTTTCTTTTTCTTTCTTTCTTTTTTTTTTTTTGTGGTACCGGGGATTGAACTCAGGATCCTGCACTTGCCAAGCAAGCACTTATTCTACTGAGCTATTTCCCCTGCCCAATAAGAAAACATTTCTACAGAACATTGTGCCAAGCTGGTGCTAAGGTACAAGAAGAATAAATCACCAACCTATAAATCAGAAAGGGAATCACTCAAATTATCTGGTTTTAACCTGAAGAGCCCAAGAAAGGGATTATGACTTTTGATTCATCAATTTTAGGAAAAGAGTCTCAGGATCAGGCATTCAACAGATGTGGATAATACAAATTAAAATCCAGTTTCAGGAACTCTTTGGAAGTACTATAGTCTACAGATGAAAAGGAACATCCGGAATATCCACGAATAGTCTGCCCTGCATTTTAGTTAACAAACAGACCATACATTGTACAATGTACAAGTAGTTGGGAGCTGAGGGAATATAAAAAGGAAAAAATTCCTGACAGCCTCTTGTAGAAGTTATTGGGCAGGCCATGTTTGATGCAGCAATTCCCATGATCGAACGCAGGGCCTTTACCCTGAGCTACATTCCAAGTTTTTTTTTTAAGGCAGGGTCTCATGGAGACTCGCTGCTGGCTTTGCTGGGCTCAAACTTGGCAAAACTCTTGCCTCAGCCTCCCAGACAGCCAGGACTACAACTGCATACCATCATGCCCAGGCAGGCTGGGCTTTCTAAACATACTGCTTTTCACTGATTCAGAATCTCTAGTGTAGGGCCACTGTACTTTGACAATTTCCCCTAGTAATTCAACCACACTTGACAAGCACTGTGTGCAGTGTGATGAAGTGATGATAGTTTGTCTTACCTCTCACAGCTAAGAAACCCTGCACACATTACTCTAAAACTGTAATGATGCTGGTTGTGATGGCAAATACATGCAATCTTAGAACTCAGGAGGTTGGGGCAGGAAGAGTTCAAGGCCAGCCTGAGCTATATAGCAAGATCCTATTTAAAGGGCTGGGTGTGGTGGCACACGCCTGTAATCCCACCACTTAGGAGGCTAAGGCAGGAGAATTGGTGCAAGTTGGAAACCAGCCTGGGCTACAAAAGTGAGCTCAAGGCCAGCCTGAACTGCATAGCGAGACCCTGTCTCAAAAAGACAAAAATATAAAAATAAATAAAAGATTCTGTTAAAAAAAAATGTAATAACAGCATTCCTTAAATTAAGTGAACGAGTGCAAACGTCCTTCAGAGGTAAAAACGGTCAAAATAAAAGAGCTCTGTGCAAACTAAACAGAGGCTACCTTATATTCCTCCTGGTCGTACTGCTTCGAAGCCACTCAGGTCATTGGAAAGTAGTGCTATTTGTACTGAGTGACTGATAGACAAATCTCTTTTACTTACTTCTGAAGAGTTTGAAACAGAGGTAGGAAGCAAGACATTAATGAATTTGGGGGGGGGGGCGCGGGCCCAGGGTTCGAAGTCATGACCTTGCACTTGCCAGACAGGCAAGTGTGTCATGGAGCTGTCCCCACAGCCCCTACATTAATGAGATTAGAATTACACTCCAAGAAGATCACATCTCAGAAAACTCAAAGTAAAAGCAAACGTACAGATGATGGTGTTATTAAAAACAGTGTATCCTGGGGGTAAGAACAGTCATAACCAAGTCCATCACGAGTGTTGCGCCTGGCCCTGTCACAGTACTTAAATCTCTCTGTTTCCTAATATGTAAATAGAAAATATAAAACATTAAACTCCCAGGATGGTTGACTTTTATACGATATCCCATGAAAAGTGTACACTGTATATATTAAATACCCAGTGAACACTGCATTAACTGTCAATCCTGGAAATATTAAAAGTTCAAAGACACTGAGCAATGTCACCAAGATCTGAAAGGGAGGGAGAGCCACTGCCTTAAAAGCCTCTCAAGGAACCCGACATGGTGGTGCATGCCTGTAATCCCAGTACTCAGAAGGCTGAGAGAGGAGGATCTCTGCAAGTTCAAGACCACCTTAGGGGGTTACCAAAAAATAAGCACAAGGCCAGCCCAAACTGCATAATGACACCCTGTCTCAAACAAAAAAAAAAAATATTTTAGGAGCCAGGCATGGTGGCAAACACCTATAATCACCACAATGTGGGAGGTGCAGCCAGAAGAATCATCTCCAGTTTGAAGCCAGCTTAACTACACATTGACATCCTGCCTCAAATATTTAAAAAGTAAAACATTTAAAAGTTTCTTTTGGGCCAGGCGTAGTGGGGCACACCTATAATCCCAGCAGGAGGCTGAGGCAGGAGGATCAGTGTGAGTTTGAGACCAGCCTGGGCTACAAAAGCGAGCTCAAGGCCAGCCTGAACTGCATAGCCAGACTCCGTCTCAAAAAGACAAAAAAAAAAAAAAAAAAGCTTCTTTTCCTCTTTTCTGGTCAGTAAATCTGAGTGGTCCAGTACAACCAAAGTATGGGTTAACAAGCACAATCACAGAGCAGGTGCAAGTGCAGGGCACGTGGGCCTAACACTACTCATTTCTATGCTCCTGTTTGAGGCCTTTCTTGTTGAGGCCCTCATTTCTTTTTATCTTGAAGACCCCCAATCAAGGGCTTAGTACTGACCCAGAAAAAAATCAAACTGGTAGTAAAGCCTTCATGAGCTGTCACTTGCACCCAAACTCTCAGCAACAGCTGAAGTGTTGCAGTAGCCCCTTGCCAAGACAAAACCCAGAGACTGGGCACTGCCCTACCTGCTTGCTTCCTCAGTCTTTCTTCACTGTCTGTGAACAGGCTCCTCCTCACTCCAACCACCTTGGTGCCACTCAGTGCTCGGGCACATCAGCCCACCCGCAACCGAGGTCTGCTGTGCCCCCTTCCCTTTACTTCCCTCCACCCCGCTGAACTCCTGTCTGCCCTCTTCGCCCCTCTCACCTTGTACTCCTGCACCACCTCTTCCAGTGGCACCACACTGTGCTGTTTGTGGCTCCTGGATTCTCGGCACACCACGCAGATGGCCTGCTCATCCACCTCGCAGAACAGCTTCAGGGCTTCTTGGTGCTTAGGGCAGACACCCTGCTCGTGCACACGGCTCCCTCGACCAGGAACGGGGTGCATCTGCCGAATCACCTGGACCATGTTGGCCAGCTGCAGGTTGGGGCGGAAGCTCCGCCGAGGAAAGCTCTTTCGGCACTGGGGACAGGTGAAGCACCTCCGGGGGGCTGGAGGTGGGGACAGCGGGGTGGCCGGGTCTAGCTCCTCTTCCTCGTCCTCCTCCAGCACCTCTTCCTCGTCCTCTTCATCCTCCCCCCGCAAGTCCTCCATGTCCCCCAAAGAGTAATCCAGTTCTTCCTCTTCGTCCTCCTCCTCCCACATGTAGTCCATGTTGTCCCAGCTGGACCCACTCATGCCACTGGTCCAGAACACACTCTCCTCTTCCTCCTCCACCTCCTCCTCCATGTCGCCCTCAAAATCTTCCTCCCTCATGGGAGTGTCCCAGCCCCCGCTTGCCCCCACTGCCTCCACTTCCTCCTCCTCTCCGTCCTCCTCTTCCTCCTCCTCCTCCTCCTCCCGCACCAACTCATCCCTATCCTCCTCATCCTCCCCGCCCCACAACTGGGTTACACACACTCGGCAGAAGTTGTGCCCGCAGCCGATGGACACCGGGTCCGTGAAGTAATCGAGGCAGATGGCGCACACCGCCTCCTCCTGAAGGGTCTGCACAGGGTTGGGTGTCATGGCAACGGCAGCCATCTTAGTGTCCAGTCAGCCAGTGTAGATGTGCGGTGGGGGATGCGGGGGGAAGGGGGGGGTCTCCCCTCTCAGACGCCCTGGAGACCCGGCCCCACCCCCAGCTCTGCCTCTACACTCTGCCTCAAGCGTAGCCAGGATACTATTCCAACAACCCGCCCCCTTCACAGAGGTCCCAGCCCCCAGACGACAACCGTGTCTCTGCAAGGGGAGGGGACAGAGGTGAGCCCCCACGGACAAGTCCTGAGTGCAAATTTACCCCAACGCTCCCCCGGTCTCCTCGCAAGCCCCCGCCCCTCCTCACTCCTGGCTCCGCCCCCTGCCTTCCGGCCTCCCTCCCAACACTTCCGGCGTCCGCGCGCCGCCTAAGTTCGCGCGTTCCCTCCGAGGTCCGGCTATACCCTTCTTCCCCTCCCCAGGGCCCCAGGGTGACAGGAAACGGCGAGGAGACGCTCTAGCTGACATTCGGGAGCTGATGGGAAAGCTAGCACGGTGGAGGCCCACGTCTCCGTGACGCCAAGTAGCGAGGAAGGCGGACGCACTGGAGCCGCCCCTGCCCATCCTCCGCCACTGTGCCAAAACTGTGGGGGTCGTCGGTCGCGTTTGGCAGCCGGCAGCTGTCGGCGTTACGACCGCGCCGGCCAGGCGCCATCCCACCGACCGGGAACTGACGACTGCCCCAGGGACTAGTCCCCACGGCCGGCACCGGAAGTGGAGGGGAGGCTACCGGCGCGCGCCTCGAGGCCCTTCCGGCCCTTCTAGGCCTAGGACTTCCTCATTCGGAGTCGGGCGGACCCCGGGGCGGGGCGGGGCGGGGCGGGGCGGAGCCTGCGGTGAGCCCGCCCCCATCCGGCCGTAGGTGACACTTCCGCAGTCCTTTAAGAAACTACCAGTGTCTTCGTTTTAGTAAACCTCGGTGGTGAGGAAGGGGTGACAGATCAGTGCACGCACATTCACACAATACTCTTCGGCTGTAAAAAAGAGAATGCTCTTCCGAATGTGTTAAGTGAGCGAGTTACTGAACGGTGAGGCGCACTGCCATGTATTCAAAAAGGAAGAGAACGTTCAGTGTATTTGGTTATCTTTATATCCCTGTGCTTATTCATCACTTTGCACCTCACGTTTTGTGAGCGCGAAAGCGTCGCGTGGCCTACGGCAAGAGATAGGAAAGATCGCCGCACAAATCGTTCTGTGACCTTTGCATTTTGAACCACGCCGATGTCTTTTGTTTTACAGAACAAAATACTTTTTCTTAGTGTTACCTATTCCATCAACACCTTTTGAATTGTTCACCATTTGTGCTCCTGGTCCGGGGGCCACAATAAGTAATTATACTGTTCTGTTTCCCGAGAACGTCTCTGCCAGTTGATTTTTTGTGCGATAGAATTAGTACTTAGGGTTTATTTAAAATCTTAATTTTTAAGTGGGAAGGAATTACGGAACCACGACTTATGTAGCGAATTTCCAGGGATGCTGGCCCTATGCGATGCCGGGGCTCTGGAGGCAGGAGACGCTGGGTGGAAATCTACAGGTGGACGCTGCGCTTCCTGGGAAGTTGCTCCGCGGCTGACCGAGCAGCATTCCCAACCCGCGAGCCTCCGCCTTGAGATCTACTAAGCGGTCCCCGCAGCTGCGGACGCTGCTGGCGCGAAGTCTGTCACAGGAACTGAATACTGCTCCGCGGCCACTGCAGAGGCAGAAGTCGCTGTCCTGATGGATTTCCGGTCGCTCGCTGTGGTTAGTCTTTGAAACCTGTAGGTGCCTGGTGAAGGGAGGGCTCTGCAAGGTGGTTTCCGTAGTGTAGTGGTTATCACGTTCGCCTCACACGCGAAAGGTCCCCGGTTCGAAACCGGGCGGAAACAGCGGTTTTTTTTCTTTATTAATCTAGTTTCTCCTCCCCCCGCCATCCCTCTCCCAATTTGTGTAGAGGGGGTCGTCCCATAGAAGCGAAGATACAAGTGTTTATCTGTTCTTCGGTTTGGGGAAACCAGAAGCCAAAGCCAAGTTCATGAGTCCGAACGTGAGTGTAAGGTCTCCCCTCACCTAAGATCTTGCTCTTCAGTTGGAAAGTTGATGCGGCAATCTTTCTCCAGTATGAGGCATTGTAGGCTTCAGATCCTCCAGCTGGGATCCTAGGACCAAGGCAGAGGCTGTAAGCATTGGCTACACAGTACAGTGCAGTTACTTCTTAAAGCTTGAGCTGCTTCTGCTTGTAAATCTCCTACTGAGGTGCAACTCATCTCTTTGTTGCCTGGGTAGCTCAGTACAGCCTGAGAGGCTTACCTTCCCAGTGCTGTGTGCAAGATCTAGGGAAAATAATAGAAACACTTGGTACAAAGACAGCTCTCCTAACCAAGAGGTTGATTAGGCTACTTTCTAGTAGCTGGGCAGAAAAACCTTTAACCCTACAGCTCTAGGACTTTTTCTAGCCCTAGGGGAAAGAGTGAGAAATGTGTACTGGTTGACAGATTCCTGGAAGTCTGCAGGTCCTCCACCCACAGTCAATACATAGCTGCTAAGGACCTTCTGTGAACCAAATGACCTACCCAGATATGGGCTCTATGCACTGAACGGCTGATGTAGCCTCTTGAAGGAAGACCCCTAGGCATTTGTGACCTTCCAGACTTAGTATTTGGTGCTTCCTCTGTAGCAGCCTGATATCAATTTTTTTAAAAGTGTTTTCTCCATTCTCAACAGCTTCTGATAAAATACTGTTGTCTAACCAAAGAGATGAAAAGAAAGCTCTCTAGATTGAAAATTTGAGAACACCGAAAAAAGGAATTGAAGACACCAGAAGATGGAAAAGACTTCCTATGTTATGGACTGGCAGAATTAATACAGTGGACTCCCCCAAATTCAAGGGAGTTACATTCCTACAGCATGGTACATGTGAAAAACCATGTAGTCAGAAAAATGCTTATACATGCCTATTTGTATAGTTTAAACCCTAAGCGTGCAGTTATGCAATTTAATTTAATAAAATAATGTATTAATAAAGCCTCAGAAGGTGCAGGACACATCTTATAGGATCTTAGGATTTTAAAAAGAACAATACTGTGAAAATGCTATCTGGGGTACAGCAACCTACTATGATGCAAAAATTTAGATGCCTGTGCCAAAAATGGGTTACAGAACAGTAGTCAGTCAGCAGCAAGGAGAACTGACTAAGGCTCTCAGGTTGGCTACTTGCAATTCTTGCTAAGAAACAAGTGTAGAGGACATTTGTGGTTTTAGAAAAATTGTAGAATTCTGAACTGCAACTTTGCAAGGTTGTACTATATTGCCAAAATGGCTGTGACCAAAAAGCAACTTACAGGTTCACTGTCATCTTCAAAATACCAATGACAATCTTCATAGAACTATAATATCCTACAGTTCACAAGAGGCCGGACATGGTGTTGCACACATGTAATCCCAGCCCTTGGGATCTGAGGCAGGAGAATCACCATAAACTGGAGGCCAGCCTGGGCTACATAGTGAGTTCAGAGCCAGCCTAAACTACATAGCAAGACTCTCAAAAAGCAAACCAAAAGAAGTGTATGAAGATCTCAAAAAACTCAACAAAAATGTCAAATAGTCCAATCATTAAATAAGGAGATTATTTGGACATATCTTAAAAGCAGAAAAATTGGCCAATAAGTATATGAAAGAAGGCTCAAGCCGGGTGTGGTGGTGCATGCCTATAATCCCAGCACTTGGGAGGCTGAGGCAGGAGGATTGGTGCAAGTTTGAGACCAGCCTGGGCTACAAAAGTGAGCTCAAGGCCTGCCTGAACTGCATAGCAAGACCCTGTCTCAGACAAAAAAAAAGAAAAGAAGGTTCAATATTTTTAGCCATTAGGGAAATGCAAACCAGAACTACACTGAGGCCTGGCGTGCACTCTGGAGGCTGAGGTGAGTGGACTGCCACTCGCTCAAGCCCATTCTGGTCCTTAGTGAGTTCAATATGGAGAGCCCTTCCTGGTCCTTGTCTTGGTCTGGGAAATTTATATTTGTAACCCCATGGAAAAGTTACTGGAATTCTAACCAGTTAATTCCTACCTGTCACTCCCAGTGCAACCCATGGCATAAATAAAGACAGTTACAGATGCAAGATGATGGGGAACCAAGGAGGTCCTGAGTCTAGCTAGGCTGATGGTTAACTGAAACAAAGGCCTTGACCTAGGGCTAAAACAGTATTTTATTAATTCATGAGGAGGGTAGTGGCTTGAGAATGAGTGACTCTGAGAATGATGAGAAGGGATACAGGGAAAACTGATCTTGGGGTGCATGACCTCCAAATGATACAGAGGAAAAATGATCTCCTGACCTGAAAAGTACCTAGGATGAGTTCGTGTTCTCTAAAACTGAAGAATGAATTTTAGGAACAAACGGTGGTTAAGAGCAGAATATTTACTGGGGGAAAGAAAGCTCATGTCTGAGAGAGGGACAGGAGAGGGGCCCAAGTGGGTTGTCATAGGGACGCTGTCTCTTCCAGGGACTTTTATGGAGGAAAACCACGCGGCGAGGCGGGTCTAAGGCGGTGGAGAAGCCATGGGAACTGCTTAGGTGGGCGTGAGGTGGGACAAAACTGTGGTCAACCAATGAGATTACAAGCACCATTGCTCAGGTAAAATTGATTAAAATGGAGATCAAATGAGAAAGCAAGTCACGTAGCAAGCAAGCAGGGCAAGAATATCAAACAAGGTCTCTTCCTGTTGGAGTCGGGCTAGTGACTCGCTCAGGCTCTTTCAAGGTGATTGATACTTATTTAGCACATCAATCCCTGATGCCCAGGGCCAGGAAAGTGTGTGGCTGCATTTGTTTACTCTTGTCTTGAGCTCTGGCCCATAGCTGAGGAGTGTCTGTCTCTAGTTGTAGTCACCTTGTCTTCCATGTGTGTCTTCCTTGAGGGCCTGGCCCTGTCTAACTGCCTAGAAGATTTCTATCTAATTTAGCTACCTGCAACCATAGGTCAGAACTTGTGAAATAGGCAGAGTTGCTAGCATAGTCCTAGCACCTGTGTCCCTGAAGAGTTAGTGTGACAAAGGGCTTATCTTGAACAAATGGGACTCAACAAGATAGTGCTTAAACATTGACTTTCATCTTCATTAGTTTCAATTTTACGTTTCACTAATTTTGCATTAGAAGAAATACATCTTTTTTTTTTT
>PVKN010043259.1:0-10265 GCA_004027915.1 Capromys pilorides | reverse complement strand
ATGTGCTATTCACTTTCTTTCTGACTATAGTGGAACCTACTGAAGCAGCAATTTCTGAGGACAATCACACAGCATAGTTACAAAATAATTCAAGCACAAAGTACGGATTCTATCAAGGTACTTCATATATGTACAAACAAATACAACATAAAGATGAAAATTAAATTAGTATCAATTTTATCTCTCCCAGGAGATACTGGCTTCTCAATACTCCACTAGGTTCTTTGTTCCTCTCTTCTCCTCACCTCTCATACTCAATGTATTATAGTAAGATCTGGTATCTCTACATTGAAGGAAACCCAAAGTTAAACCACTAGTGTGAAAATTCGCAACCAAGTTGTAATTACTCATCTATCATCAGAGTAAAAAAAAAAAAAAGAACTTTCAAAAAGCATGTCAAAATGGACCAAAGATCTAAAGATTAAATAGAAATAACAATCTTGTGATGATCAAACTAGTTCTCTCGAAGTCACAGGTGTAACAAGGAGTTCACTCTGTAGTTCAGGCTGGCCCTGAACTCTCTATGTAGTCCGTGCTGACCCCAAGCTCAGGCAATCATCTGGTCTCAGCCTACAGAGTGCTGGCATTCCAGGCATGCCCAGTTCAACAAGGACTTTCGGAACAGAACTTCAATGGCATAGAAAATAACAGTGAGAATCAACAGATGGGATTATATCAAATTTAAAAGTTCTTATATAGCAAAGAAAACAACTGATTGAAAAGGCAGCTTACAGAATGTAGAAAAATTTTTCCAACCACACCTTGAGCAGAAGACTAATATCTAGAATATATGAAGGACTAAAAACAGTCAGATGCTCTAATTAAAAAAATGGGCAAGGGCTAGTGAGATATCTCAGTGGACTGTGCCTGCATAGGCAAGTGCAGGGACCAGGGTTAGATCCCTGGCACCACATATCACACCAGCCCTGCCCCCAGGCATGTTGAACTGGCCATGTATGCCTGTAATCCTAGCACTGGGGAGGCTGAAAACAGGAGGATCACTATGAGTCTGAGCTAATAGAGAGAACCTTGCACCAAATACATTAAAAGAGGGGAGGGGGGCAATTTAAATGAATGGATACTTCTCAGATGAAAAATAAACAGGCAAAAAAAAGGTACAAAAATGCTCAAAATCATTGGCCATTAGAGTAATAAAAATTAATATTGATATTTCATCTTCAAAAAGAATAGCAATCATCAACAAAATGAATAATAACAAATGTTGATGACCATGGTGAAAAAAAGAATCTTTAGCTAGTGTAAACTAGTACAACCACTATGGATCAGTATGGAGGTTTAACCCAGATATTCCTCTACTAGGCATCTTCCCAAATGAGTTAAAGATATCACACAGTTCTACATGGACACCTATCTTTATAGCAGCACAATTCTTTAAAGCTAAATCTTAGAAGCACCCTATATGTTGACAGATGAATGAGTAAAGAAAATGTATTAACACACAATGAAATACTATTTGGCTATAAAGAAGAATAAATCTGAGTCCTCTGTAGGAAAATGGAAGCAACCTGAAAACCATGTCAAATGAAACAAAAGACCCCAAATTTTAAATACATATGGTCTCTCTCACATGAGAATCTTAAGTATAAAGAGCAAAATCAAGCACAGATACAAGGAAATAGGGAGACAGATCTTTTGCAATGAAAAAGAGACATAAAAAGAATTCAGATAGGTCATTTGTATGAACCAACTACTCATGATGAATAAAATCACCATATGCAAATATTAATGAAAGAAGGGGACACAGAGGCAGAGGAAGAGATGAGAGGGAATAACCAAGATACAATAAGTTTATGTACCTATTCCAGAAAATAAATGCAAACACTAAAAATTGCAAACATCCACTAATAAAATTTTAAAAGATAGACATAACATTATTTGTGTCTTTGATAAATAAAAGATGCAGTGAGCAAATGTAGACTTCCACGTACTAGTTACTAGAATCATAATTTCTCAAGCATTTAAAACTTTCCCTCACAGCTCAATAAAACATTGGGGAATTCTGAATTCAATGAGTACTATTACTAATGGTGTCATCTTGTCGGTTTTAAAATACACTTTTGTGTAGTCTAAGAGAAAGTGTCTTAGACTAAGAGTCACAGCTCACTTCAATAAGGTGTGGACCATTCGATTTCTCTACGTGTTAGTTCTTGCTACTAAAACTAAAATCCTCTTTTGCCTCTTGATCTTGTCACAATGAACACATGACATCTGCAAAAATTTGTAATTTGTAAGGGGCTGCCCAAAGTTAAAGTTCTTACATTAAAATTTATTGTGCCCTTTCTCATGTATGTGTATAAACTTGCATACATTGAACACATTCAGTGTGAGGCCTTCATTTCATTTGTGGCCGCAAGCTTCAAAGCCAAGAACCTGAAGATATATTACACAAATGAATATGACACATTCAAGAAGAAGTGAGTCGTGAAGGCTTGCCATCTGAGCTTCTACATCTAAAGTAAGTTCACGGTTTCCTGACTTAAAGTTGGAAAGAACACATAAATCTAAAATATTTCACCATGCTAGAAAGTTTTATTGGCAGGTATGTGCTACTTAAGGGAAAGAAGAGATCTCTGAGGAGAGGGAAGAAAATATGGGAAAAAGTGCTGGATAAATGTGTGTTTGGAGTAGAAAGATGTTAGATTTTATTCATTTGAGCCCTGTGAGCTTTACATTGTAAATGGAAAACCCATCTTACAAAGAATAAAATTAATGGCAATTTCACTATAAAGAATATATACAGGTTAAACATTGCCAATGTGTAACTTCAATATTTTTCATTGAAATTCCAAATACAAATGTTTCAAAACCAAACATTTTCAAACTTTGCCATGACATCACAAGTGAAAACTTATACATCTGACCTCAAAAGTGGACTGCAGTCAAAATCCAGGCATATACTGTGCAAAACTACCTCGAGGTTATATGTGTCAGATACAAGCGAAGCATGATTCAATGTCATGTTTAGGCTTCAATTTCATCCTCAACATACACCATTATATGTAGATAAGCATCCAAATTTAACAACAAATCTGAAATCTTAAACACTTCTGGTCCCAAGAATTTTGGGTAAGGGACAGTCAATTTGTTCTGCACTCCTATATGAAAAGGAAGCTTGTGAAATCTGCCCTTTCTTACAATATTAATATGGCCCTGGCAGAGTAACTTTGATTTCACACCCAGCCTGAACTCCAAGATTTTATGGCAGTGTTAAACACAGTCCTTCCGGCATCTGAACAGGCCGTCTTCCTTCCCACTATCATAAGAAAAGATTTTATGTTGAACCGTTCTCAGCTACTTCAGCTAGTAGTTTCATAACATTATTTTAACATCATTCATGGCTTTTTTTAACTCAAACTTCAGAATTCATATTGATCACATAGAAATGGACTCTGTTGGTAAATGACCAGTAAACATCATAGAAATAAAAAGTGTCCAGTTGTTGAACATAACATTAAAACAATAGACTGGGCTATTACGTAAAATTTTAAAATAATGAATATAGAAACAGCAAAGTTCACCGCAGATCTTCACGCAATTCCCTTCAATTTCATACCTAGCTTCACATATTGAATATTTATCAAAATTCAAAGAGGAAAGAAAAAAACTCTGCCTCCTGTCATTCAAAAATAGTATGCTCTTTTGTACATGAGTAATACCAGTTGTTATGGTAATGATACGATGTGCTCAGAAAACACATGTTTTGGAACATTTACCTAGTAACCCTGCTCAAAAAGATATTTTCTAACAGCCACTACTAAGACTTATATCCAAGTGGGGAGTTTTCATATTTTCTTTCCCGTAAAACAAAGTGGCCCTTTAAAAACCATATGGCCCTGTGCAGTAAAAGGAGTTTCATTTAGCATCTATTTTTAGACTCAGGTTTCCATGCAGAACACACTGCAGTCACTGTGCTGAATGACTTTCCATGTTCCTATCTGTTCCTGCAGACAATGCCTCCTGCCATCAAGTGAGTTCTCTGTAGCTCTACTAGCCAGGGTGCTTATGCCATTTCCTCTCTCCAACAGAATGAAATGCAAAAAATAAAAAAAAACAGTAAACAAAACTGGTTTTGAAAATAGTTACATTTCATTTATTTAGCAAGCTACTTTCTAGAAATGTATACAAAAGAGAAGCTATCCCCACTAATCTTCGGATACAACAGGCCATAACACCTGAGAATGGGCCAGAGAGAATGGTCACAGAGGAAACAAACACCTCCAACTATTTTAGCTAATATTTAAACACCATGAATAGTGCTAATTTTAGGTGCAATGGTAGATTCATAAAAAAATTTTATGCTTCCTAACTTATATGTGCCTTGCGTAACTTTGCTTATATAAAACATACATTTTTATAACTTTTATGTTTCATTCCTGCTCTATTGCATAAGAAAATCAGTAAAGACTGACTTACTTTCGATATAAAAATTCTGTACTATAAATATCAAAAGGCCAAAAAGGTCCACATGCTTTTAGTTGTATTTAGATGAAAGAAAAAGAATGACCAGTGGAAATTTAGTGTTTCAGCTGGAATAAAAGCACTGATTTCATAGTAATCAATGTGCTTTAGATTTTATCTACAAATCACAGACTAAGGTAAGATCATATATGTAATAAATAAGAGATGAAGACAAATAGTTCAAATTAGATGAACCAAAGCCCTGTGTTACCTCAGTTCCCAAACACTTTTGTTTGTCAACCAGAAGAATTTGGCAAACTTCTGTTTTTGTCTGCAAACCCTGCATGGGATGACAAACACCAGAGGAGCCATGTTTCTCATGTGAGCACAGACATATCATTTCCAAACTCATAGAAAAAAATATTCATGAACATAGGTACCACCACATGTGTCAAGTTTCCGTCGCAGGAACAACTACAACTTAAGGATGGGGAGTTTTACTTTGGCTCAGAAATTTCAACCTAGTAGTCATCGAGTGACCCCAAGGAGGGAGCATGGTGGTGGAAAGGCATGGGAGACAATCGAAGCCATTCGATTTGGGCATTTGAGAAGCTGCCAGCAGGCAAGGACCCCAAAGCCAGTGGCCAGGCCGCATCCTGTGACACACTCAAAAAACACTTCCCTCATCTCCTCAGTGTGGCTCAAGCCAGTCCAGCCTCAAAGCAAGATTAATCACCCAAGGCCTGCATTTAACTGCCAGGTAAAATATCTTCATAAGAATCTCTAACATGTAGCTACTTCTCACCCAGAAAATGATGCAAAAATTTATAAAAAATAAAAAAACATGCAACAGGTTGTCACTATAATCACACGCGATGTACCATTTCCACACTCACTAAGTACCGCTCTCATTCTGCACACAAATGAGGGAGATGAAAGAAAAGTTACAAAGAATTTTAAAACTCCTTTTTCCCATGATATTTCAGAACCATAAATGTTTAATCCCAACATTACAGCTTATAATTTTCAAGGGAAAGAAAAATGAAATAAAATTTAAGAATGTCATCATCAGTTAAGCCCGTACTACTCAATGCATGCACACAATACCTATGACTGTTCTGCAGTGCACAGAATTTCTTCAGGGAAGAAAGTAAAAAGGGTCTCGCATCTTCACAGTGTAGTGATGTAAATAAGATAGTGTTTTCTCTGAAGGAGGCAAGGTTTCTGGATCATAACAATACTAAGGCTGAATTGAACAATTCTCTCTTGGCGTGAACATCATGGAATGTGCAGCGCGCCTCTTACCTCTCTACTCAGGCCAGGAGCACCCTCCCACGGATAAAATAAAAATTGTCTTTGCTCCTTTGAGACAAAATCTCTGTGTTAAGAATCACAGGTTTAAATCTCTGCATTTTCATTTTAATTGTAAATGTAAATTAAGATAGGTTAATAGTAAATAGTCAGATACAAATATATTAACATCAAATTTTATTATCCTAATACACTGTGAAGTACACAGCATGTCAGTTCATACAAATTAATACTCTATCTTCAACAATATTTTAAAATATAATCAAAGCACCAATAGAAGTAACTATTTCTGATTTTCTAAAAATACTATCCAATTAAAATGTTTCTTTCGTCCTTTGAGGAAGATTTATTTTGGTTTTGGGCTGGCTGGAAAGGTTAGGGGTAAGTACAGGAAGTTTTATCTGAAAAATGAACACGGACCAAGCCCTATAAATTGGCACTCGTGCTACTTCCTATCAGGGAGCCTGTTTGTTTACATTGGAGTGCTTATAAATTGGGTGTTATTTCCTTTCCACTAAGTTTCAAGGTATTAACAGCCAAAGAGGTGGAGGTTTTTTGTTTTCTGTTTTTTGTTTTTGCTTTTTCCTTCCCCCTTTTCCCAAATAAATAATGCACTGCATGGACCACAATTTTATGACCAGTCTCCAAAGTTTGAAGCTACCAATATGGTGCATTTATTTATTTCACCAAAACCTACCTTCATCTGGGAAGCTTATTGGTCTCTTTAAAATGGAAATGAGCATAATACACCCCTTGAGGAGGTGCTTACTTTCCAACAGAACCATTTATCTAGTCATTTCACAGCTAAACCTTGCAAATTCTTAAGTAAAGTAGTTTCATTTATTTTGACTTCCTGCCGAGACTCTTTCTTCCAGAGAAAACATTATTCTAATATTTTCATCCATTAAGCACTCTTAAAATTAAATGTCTTTACTTAAACAAAATTTCTGACACTCCAAAGAGAAAAAAGCACAACTGAAGCTCTTTTTTTTCACTTCTCTGAGTTACACTTGTCCAGTTTTAAAGAAGCACAGGTTGTCTCCAGTAGTGACTCCACTGGTATGAATCAGTAACTGCAGCGCTAAAACAACTGACTCTGTAGGCAACAGAAGGGTCAGACAGTTGCAAAACTGTCCTTGACTGGTGAACTTCCAGTGGGGGGAAAAAAACTGTTGAAAGTTCATGCACCCCAAAGACACACTCATCATAATTAAGCAAGAAGATTACACAGATGCTGCTGACAAGGATTATCAGAACAGAAGGCGCCACCTGCCCCTTGCTATCCTATTAATTAGTATGGGGTTTGAGGTGCCAATTAGCAAGACTAAGAAGGAAAGGGTCAGTAAACACAGCTCTAGGTGAACTTGTGAATTAACTCTTCCAGCTCAGGCTCCACCTCCTAACCATATTTTTTTGTTGTTGATTTGTCTGTGCAACCCAACATGGAATCCTAGCCCAGTTGCTTTGGAAGACTTGAGAAACTAAGGTTACTTATCATGTGGAAGACTCTTGCGTTGTGTGAAATAATAACTCTACAAATAGCTGCATTAAAAGTTCATATAATTCCTTGAACAAGTGGCCATTCATCATTTTACAGGGACACAAAATATCAAATAATTCAGGTAACATAGTGACTAAAATGTTTTCACATTATAAATCAGTTGTTGTTAATATTAATGCTGGAAAACAACTGAAGAACTGTGTGATTAGTAGTAACCAGTAACCCCCCGGCTACCAAACAACACTTTATGGGCCTACAATCACACTTTTTTAGAGCAGAATAAATGGCTTCATTATTTCTTTTATGGTACTATTATTAGTCGCTTTTAAATCTGATTATTCATTCTTTAAAAAAGAAATACTTTCCAAAAACAATAAAAGTATTTCCATACAATCCCAATTCAATCTATAACTTCTCTGCTGATAACATTATTATTATGGAAATCTAAACTCCTTTCTTTTTTTAAAAAAGCAGCATTATAAATGTAAATAATCAAGATGCAAATTTTGTAACATTGTTACGACTGACATGCATTTTTAATAACTCATATTTTATCAATAAATATTACAATTTAACTTAAATAATAAAATTGGCCACCCCAATAGAAACTAATTTTAGTGAAAAAAATGGTATTTTCCAAAAATTTACAGAGAATTTCCCCCCAATGAAGCCTTCTATACTTGTTTGCCCGTTTCATAATGGCGTTATCTTTCTGATGTCAACATTAGCATCTCAGTTACTCTTCTCTCCTTGCTGCGACAAGTATCCAACACCCAAAATGAAGGAAGGAAAGGCTTATTTAGCTCACAGTTACTGGAGGGTTCCATCCATACTCAGCTGACTCTAAGGCAGAGTGGCACACAGCAGAGAGCAATCTTTCATGGCGGTGGCAGAACAGAGCAGCTGGGAGGAGTAGCAGCAACAGTGCAACAGGAAGCAAATCTGTCTCCCTTATGTTTCATTCAGACGATCCACCCCAGGCTGGTGCAGTACTCACATCCATAGTCGCAGCAGCACCCACACCCATAATTCCACTGGATCATGAGTTAGTCACAAACTAGAAGTCTACCCCATGACTACATGAGGCCTGGAGGGACAAGTAGACACAAACCGCAGCAATTAGTATACCCCATCTCTCCAGAGAAATCACACTATCAAGCAGGCATTCTAGGTAATGTTGTTTGCAAATCTTGATGAATAAAATGTGGAACCTTGGCATTAGAGAAAGATACATTCTAAGGGCATTTTAGAGCCAAATTTACCAATAGAGCCACCATACACACTTAAAAATAATAAACTCACACATTTGCTAAAAATCAGATGCAATGTTTATTTTTTGTAAAAGGCCACATTGAAATACTGATGTTATATACAGCTCCCATATGATGTACACTGCCCTCAATTATAGGACAAATGGGTACCCTTTACTTTATTTTATTTTACTTTATTTTATTTTATTTTGGCCGGCTCAGCCTGCGCTGGGAGTGGGTTGGCACAGCATGTGGTGTTGGGGATCGAACTGTGGTCCCTGCTGTTGCCTAAGCTTTCCTAAGCAGGTGTTTTAGACCACTGAATCATCTTGCCAGCCCCAGGGTACCCATCTTAAAGCCTGCACTTTGGTGACACTGGCGCTATATATAACTGCTTTTGGCCACATGCCCTACTATCTCTGGGACCATGGAGCCAAGGGTATGTGCCTGTCTAGATTTCCTTTTACAAACATTCTGCATTCCCAGAATCCTGGAATTCTCTTCCCAAATATCCATCATGCACAAATGTAGGCAAAAATCTGACCAGTGACAAATACTTCATGGTTACAAGGGACAGCCTGGGCTAAAGTGCTACAGTACCCACAACCATGCAAAAGAAGTTCATACAGAGGCAAGAACAGGGAGGATGGGGTCATGGACCAGGGCCAGATCAACTCTCTTAAAGCCGTAGTGGTCTAGCACAGAATTTAGACATATCTGATCATTAGAATTTGGCTTTTCAAGTTTACCTCACTTGAGAAACTTGAAAGGACACTGTCCACAGGGACAGGGTTGCCTGCATGATCTACTGGACTCTGGCAAGAACCCTGTGGAGTCATTACCCCAATGTGCTGTGGGAAGCTTGGGCAGGAGGGAAGGACACAGTTACATGAGCAGCTAAGACTGGGTGGGGTGGAAAAACTCCTTCTTCTGGAAAGATAAGTGAGTGTTTTCTCTAGAATTTATCAAAAGATTAAAAGAAGCTGAGAGACCCAAACATAAGAATCAATCCTTTCTGCTACACTTCTCTGGTTTGACCAACACTGCTGACTCCTAAGGTAAATCACAGTCCTTGTGGGAAATGACAACCATTGTGAATCTGTGCCATCATGAAAATCAGCAACAGTGAGCCTGACATGTATTGTCTGTTTTTCTTTTAAGGTAAAAGATGTTAATGCATGAGCTGTGTTTTCCAGATGAAAACCTCAGTGTTGAGGATTAATTGTGTGTTGGGACTTTGTGTTGGGTAGGTTTTTGGCTATATTTTGGGCACCTATCTCTAATGGTGCTGTACACAGACATAAACTATTGCTAGATAGGTAGATAGACAGACAGACAGACAGATAGATAGATAGATATCTTTCTATTGTGGATGAGACCCTATTATCCAGAAACAGTAGATATTTTGTTAAATATTTAATTTAACAGTGTATTACCTTATTTGTCAACTTTAAAGTATTTTAACAGATAATCTATAGTTCTCCATTTGTTGGTCTGTAGTTACTTCAGACTTCAGTTAGGGGAAGATCTGGAAACTCCTTCACAAGTACTAAGTTAACTCTCCTTCTATCTTGTAACCCATATACACATCTCATGCTTCAAAGATAGCTCTGTTCCATCCACTCAGCACACCAGAAAGAGGAGAGGTGGGAAGGAGCCAAGCCAATACTGGCTCAAGCATTAGCCAATCTCTGCCACAGTATAACAGCAAAACTATGAAAACAAACACCAAAGTATACTTCCATATCTTCAAGTTTTATAAAGATATTTATGAAGATATAAAT
>PVKN010043258.1:0-10265 GCA_004027915.1 Capromys pilorides | reverse complement strand
GGAAGGAAAGGAGGAGAGAAATGATCATTTGAAATATTGGTTTGATTTTGTTCCATTTCCTTTTGCTTGCAGCACTGGGGATGGAACCCAGTTCTTCATAAAGAGCCGCACCCCCAGCCTTTGTTAAAATTCTCTTTTTTTTTTCGGGACTGGGGCTCAAACTCTCGACCTTGCACTTGCCAGGCATGTGCTTGTGCCACAGAGCTATCTCTCCAGCCCCTTTAAAATTCATTTTTTAATTTTGGGACAGGGTCTCACTAAGTCACTAAAACTGCCTAGGCCGGCTTCGAGCTTTTGATCTCCTCCGTCATCCTCCTGAGTGCTGGGACCACAGCTAGTACCCAGCTACTAGGAACGTGATTTTTAAAATAACAGCATCATCAGTGTAGCAGAAGGGTGAATCACTTATTTACTAGTATATTTTTAAAATGTACTAAAATTATTTTTATTCCTTAACTTAAGAATTGAAACATATGGGCACAAATGTATGCGAGTATAAAAGGAGAAACGATAATGCCGTGTCCCTCTGGGGCCCAGCAGCTGCCCGGGGCTCTCCAGCCGCCGTCCCCAAGAAGGCATGCGTGGCGTTCGAGACGTTAGCAAAGTGCTGATTAAAGGTCTGCGCGGAGAAGCGCAAGAGCAGGAGGGCTTCCAGTGCGGAGAGGCGTCTGGCCTTTTAGAAAACAATGAAGGGAGAAGGGAAGAAAGCAATGTGCATGCTGGGTGTGGTGCGCACACCTGTAATCCCAGCATTCTCGGCGGCTGAGGCAGGAGGACTGTGGGTTCAAGTCCAGCCTGGGCAATGGAAGGAGACTGTCTCAAAAACAAAAACAAAAACAATGGCTGGGGATGTAGCTCAGTGCAGAGGCCCTGCACTGAAACTGAAACAAAGCAAATATATATATACATATATATATATATATATATATATATATATATATATATATATATCCTAGACACACATAATATTTAAATTTTTTGAGAGTTTAGGACTTTTAATTTGTCCTAAAAATTGCTGAAGCAAAACTGACGGCAGAGCATTCTGCTTTTTTTGTAATAATCCCTTACACACACAAACACACACACGTACATATGCACACACACATACACATACATTCTCATGTTTGTAGGGAAAAACCGGTTCTATACATGAAAAAATATATATTTTTGTTAAAAACAAAGCAAAGAAGTCTAAAGCCAAGCATGATGGCACTCACTTGTAATTCCAGCACTCAGGAGGCTGAGGCAGGAGGGTTGATGTGACATAGAGGAAGCCTGGGCTACAAAGTAGGTTCAAGGGCAACCTGAACTGCACAATGAGACCCCGTCTCAAAAAGTAACAACAACAACTTGTCTATTAAGAGGAACCAAGTGGAACTGAGGGAGATGCAGGTCCACACGCAGGCAGCCACACGGCACAGAGGAAGGGACTGGAGCCTTGGTCCCGCTCCCCACCACTTCTAGGCTAGCCACAGCCCACAGCCCTTGTGACCTGGCCCGGGAGACCCTGGGAGCTGCAGCTGCTCCTTGAGATGTTCCTGGGGCCCCTCACAAGTTCTTAGGGCCAGTGCGGCCACAGCCCCGGGAAGGCCCTGCCAAGAGGCCACTAAGGGAGCCAGGCTCTGCTTTCCAGGGTAGGGCAGCCTGAGCCAGCCGCTCACTCCCAGCTCCTGAAGGAACGGGTTCCCACACCCTCAAGTCCACATCACCAAAGCTGGGGGGAAGCGCTAGCGGAGGCCGAGCCTTTTGCCAGGAAGCTTTCCAGCACCCGGCAACCACGAAGTTCTGTGCTGCTCTGCTTCCTCAATTTTTATTCTACATTGGAAATGATGAGCTTTGGGGTTTGTTCTCCCAATGCAAAATTCATGCCACACCATTGGACATGCTCCCGGGGGACTGCTCCATCCTGGTCCCCGCACAGGAAGAATCACAGTGTCATCGGGTGAACATCGATTCCCATCATACACAGATGTCCTGACACATCAATTAATAGAGCCCCAGCAAACAGATTCTAGCCAGGAAGGGAGGCCACGCACAGGGCAATCAGCCAGACAGGCCTGAGCTCGACCCGCACCTCAGCAAGCTCCCAGGACCTCCCACACCTCAGTTTTATCATTAAAATGGGGAGGATGGTGCGGGTGGGTGTACAAAGCCCTGGCTTCCACTCCCAACACCTCAGGTAGCTACACAAATTGGGCAGGAATAGTAATAGAGTACCTTACAGGGCTGAGCAAATTCTAATTTTAGTTTCTGGGTTTTCAGAAATTCTTTTTATTATTATTTTTTACTGTATTGAGTACAGGGTCTCACTACACAGATTGGACTCGAAGTGACCTCCTGTTTTCAGCCTCCCAAGTGCTGGGATTACAGGTGCGCACCACCATGCCCAGTCTCAAGCACTGTCTCAGCGCACCCCAGGAGTGGGACTGGCACAGCATGGCACATAGAGTATCAAAGCCCAGTCCCTGCATCTGCCTAAGCAGGCACTTTTTTCCTTTGTTTTGCAGGACCTGAGTTCGAACTCACAATCTCGCACTTACCAGGCAGGCACTTGTGCCATGGAGCTATCTCCCCGGCCCCAGCAGGCTCTTTAATCTGCTGAGCTGTCTGGCCAGCCCTTAGTTTCTGGTTTTTGAGACAGGGTAGTTCAGCCTGGACACCATGCCCAGCCAAATTCTAGTTTTAAAAAATGTGCGGCCAGGTGTGCTGCACACCTGTAATCCTAGCACTTCGGAGGCTGAGGCATGAGGATCACCATGAGTTTGAAGGCCAGCCTGAAGTGTATAGAAGGAAGGAAGGAAGGAAGGAAGGAAGGAAGGAAGGAAGGAAGGAAGGAAGGGAGAAGAAAAAAGGAAGGAAGGAAGGAAGAAAAGAAAGAAAGAAAGAAAGAAAGAGCGAGCAAGCAAATATAAGGCTACGAGTGCAGCTCAGTGATAATAGAATCTGTGTATGTAGCATGCACAGGATCCTGGGTTCACTTCCCAATATTCAATAAAAAGTCTCTCGGACCTTTTGGAAAAGGTGTTAGCTAGCGCCACATGGTACAGGCTCTGCAGAAGGCAACGTTGGTGTCAGTGGTTAACAGAGCAATTTAAACGTGTGTGCAACTGAACAAGGCCAAAGGGACAGTGTTGCACTTCTGCTAGTAGCTAAGGGCAGAGCCAGGCACCCTGGTGCATGCTGTAATCCCATTCAGGAGACTGAGGCAGGAAGGCCTCGTGCTAGAGGCCATCCTGGGCACCTCAGTCTATGTCAAAACACAAATTTATAAAAGAGCTGGCTGTAGTCCTGTAGCCGAGTTTGCCTACCATGTATATATATGACACTCTGGGCTGACTCTCTAGTACTGGAAATAAATAAACACGCTGGAGAGATAGCTCAGCAGCATAAGCACCTGCCTGGCCAGCGCAAGGTCCTGAGCTCCATCCCTGGTACCCCCCACCTCCGCAAAAAAAAAAAAAAAAAAAAAAAGTTGAAAACAAACAAATAAGAGAGAACGCAAGGAAGGAGATGAGGATCTAGGAAAAAAAGAAAAACTTCAGTTTCCCAAAATAAGCAGGAAGAGGGGCAGGAGCGAAAAGCCTACATTTCAGGGCCCAATCATTTGCCAAAAAATGGGGGACGGGGGAGCCTGACAGTTTTCACCCCAGCACCCAAATCCAAACGGCAATAACTTATTCCTAAATGCTGTCCTCAGGCCAGCCTTTGAAATTAGGCAAAAAATCTCATTTCCCTGGGGGGGAACCCGTTTTGTCTCTGGAAAGTCTGAGTCCTTGTGGCTACTGCCTGCCACCTACCCCTTGCCTGTGGGACAACTATTGTGCCACACCCTGGGCCCACCCACGAGTGCCAGACACCATCTAGAGACATGCTCTGAGGGCCTGGAGCTGTAATGAGGTCTGCGACCCAAGTGGGCCGGAAGGCGGCCTGGCAGGCACAGGAGCTGACCCAGGCCTGTGGCAGCCCCACCTGGGCTCCTCTGCAGTCCCCACTTGCGGAAGCCCTCTTGGCCGAGGAGCAGCTACAGGCTGTCCTGCCTGTTGCAGAAAGATGTCCTGCCCAATTCCAGCAAATAAAGGGTTACTGTTACAAAATATGAAACACCTTACAAAGGGCCCGCAGAAGGATTAAGAAAACAGATCAGCCCCCATCCCTCTTCCTGGCCACACCCACCCGGAGAACAACAGTGGGTTTATCCTGGAGGCGGCAGCAGCACCGCTGGCATGAGGGCTGTGTGAGCCCACAGTGACGGACCCCCAGACACGCCACTCAGCAAGCCTGTGGAGTCTGATGTGACCCAAGGGCTGGGAGAAAGTCAGCTTGACTTCAGGGCTGAAGAGGACCTCAGGGGTGTGTTCCGTTCCATCCCTTTTGCACGTGATGCCTTTGCAGGGGGCCTCTGACTCTGAGCGCTGGAGGTCTCTGTTCAGCTGAGCCGTCCACATCCTGTGGATGGAGGCTCAAGTTTCCACTGGACTACAGGATGCTGCCTCTGATTTTACAAACTTAAATTCCTGATCAAATGTAGATGAACCCTGCTCTCTGATCCTACAAATTCAAGTTCCTTTCTGGAGCCACCTGGCCCTCCGATTATGCATTTGTTTTCTTTCCTTTCTATTTTGCTCTGGTTTGTTTGGTTCAAACCAGGTCTTGCTATGTAGTCCAGGCTTGTCTTGAGCTCACTATGTAGTCCAGGCTGGCCTCCAACTCCAGGCCATCCTCCGGCCTCAGCCTCCTGAGTGTTGGAGTGACAGGCGTGTGTGCCACCATGCCCAGATGAGTCTGCACTTCTGTGCAAATGTCTGCTCCTGTGTCCTGTCCATGTATGGCTTTCTCTAGGTGTGATGAGTGCAGGGAGGTGAGACGGAGGACCCTGCGCGCACAGGCGTCTGCCTGTCTCCCGCGTGCACGTGCATGTGCCTGTGTGCATGTGTGGATGTACACACACACGTCTATGTGTCCGTGTGGAGGGTGGATGTGTATGCACCTCTGTCGGGGCTGGAAGGAGTGTGTGAATGTGACCGTGTGTGTGTGTTTGTGTATGTGTGCATGTGTGTGTGCATGTGTGTGTGTGTGTGTGTGTGTGGACCAGGAGGGTGCATTCTGATAAAAATGGTTTCGGCTGCACTGAACACTAGGCATGCCGGCTCAGCCCAAGGGTCACAGGAAGCCCGCTGTCCTACCTTGAACCCACCTGGCCCTCCTAGCACCTTGCACTCCAGAGAGGGTCTGCTCGATGCTCTTCTGCTAACCTCCTACTCCTTCAGGGCCACCCCCCCCCCCCGCCCTTGCCACACCAGCTCAGACCAAGGCCCTCCTCCCTGGGTGCAGGTCCCCAGAGGCCTGGCCATTTAGAGACAATAGGACCCCATTCCCCCACTGCTGGGCCTGGGCAACCTGGAGTATCTTGGAAAGAGCTCAAGGCTCCAAGCCCCAGCCACCAAATGGAGTGGGGCTAAAAGGAAGCCCTTCTCTGTGGTCCCAGGAGGGCTCCTGCAGGCCACTCACAACTGCAGTTGAGCCTCAGGACCCCCACCAGTCCCACTTTCTCATGGGAGCAGATGCTGAGGTCCAGACAAGTGTGGTGACACAACTGTCACCCTCTACAGCACTCAGACTCCCCCGGCCAGCGAACAAGTGTCCTGCCAAGAACAAGAACCTCGGCCCCCACGTTCCTCCTGCTTGGCAACATCCCCGCCCACCTCGGCCTCCTTGCCCCTCTCAAGCGTCACCTCTAGCAGAGCCCCTCTCTTCCCAGGCCTGGCTCAGCCCCTGCACAATGAGAGTGTAGCCCACCCTCTTGCTCTAAACCTGTCCTGCCAAGGAGGCTCACGACACAGCTCCCCACGCCGACACCCCAGAGGCCTGGCAGGAGCCCTGTGTTCTGTCTACTGCTGAGGGAGACCCCATTTCCATGGCTCTGAACTGTGGGTCATCCCAGAATCCTTCTCACAGCTTCTCAAGAGCAAACATGGTAGCACATAGCGGACGTCCCAGGGAGGCCTGGCCATCACGCATCACAATGGCTCCCTGAGGCCAGTCCCTCTCGCACCCAAATGCATCCCCAGCTCTGCCTTCTGATCCTCATTCGCTCTCTGAAATCATTCTGACCTCCGAACCACAGCATACCCTCAGTCAACCTCCAGGAAGTCACTATGGAGATGTTCATGACCCTCACACGATGCAAAATCAGAAGTGCCCATCTCTCCCATCTGCGACAGAAAGCTGCCCTGCAGGGAGGGTTGTGGAGACCACCAGGCAGGAGCCCTAGCCCTGCAGCCTGGGCATGGTCAGCTGAGCAGGTGCTAGGGTCCCTGTGCCCTCTGTGCTCTCCCCTCCTCACAGGGACCCTATACATCATACATGTACACACACACACACACACACACACACACACACACCTCGATGGCCTTGTAGAAGATGCTGGTGCCGATCTGGACCACCTCCAGGTTCTGCTCTTGCTCGTTTCGGGCGCACTTGATGTAGGTCATCCAGCTCCTGTGGTCCTCCTGGCTGGCATCGATGAAGTACCGCACTGTCCCGTCTTCATTGAACACCTGGGCACAGGTAGACAGGAGCCCAGGTGAGGCAGGGCCGTGCCGTGTGCGCGCTCGGTGGGCAGGGCAGACTTCAGGCCTGCCACACCTGCACGCGCACTCCTCAGCAGCCTGGGGCGTGGGGAAGCTAGGGTCATAGGACAGGGAGGCTCCTGGGATGGTTTCTTGCCTGGGGCTCCTCAGTGTCCAGGGCTCCTGCTGCTCGGGCCTCCTGAATCCCAGAAGAAAGGGGGCTTCAAGGGATCCCTGCCCAAAGTGGCCCCAGCTAGCACCCCTGGGGGCTGCAGCGACCCACAGAACACGGTCCAGAACTTCAGACAGAAACACAGGAGCTGGGAGAGGGAAGGCAGCTCTCATAGCACCCGGGCCGGCCTGAGCCCCTCCGGGGGAGCTGCCAAGGGCCTTCGGAGGTCCAGCAACACTTAATGCACGACCTGGCAACAACTAGAAACGACAACCACTAGCTCCAGAATCCAGAGGAGGGAGAAGGCGAGGTCAGGTGAGGCGATGGGGGGTGGCCCCCCTGCTCCCTGGCTCCTGCTCCTATGACCAGCTGCAGGATTGTTACTCTGGGCTCCCCAGGGTCTGCCAGGTTGGGGGAGCAGGAAGGGAGGGTTGACATTAGGAAGGAGAGACGCCATCTGGCCCAGTGGGTTTCCAGTTCTATAGGGCAAGGGCCCCAGGAGGAGGAATAGCTGCTGGCGTGGCTTTGTGCTCAGGGTGGCCCCTGCTGACATCTGGCACAGTGGGGGCAGGGGAGGGCCAGCAGGCCACGGATGGAAGCCTCAGTTTCCTTCTTGACGTGGGGCCAGCCACAGAGTTGCTGAGCTACTCCCATGGCTTGCTGGCTGGGAACGTGGCTGAGTCAGTGCCAAAGCTGACCACATTACGTAGTGCGTCACTGCTCTGACGGTAGGACACCAGGTCCCAGGAAACACAGGCTTCTGCCGGCCTCCACTGCAGCCACACCTCATGCCGAGCCAGGGCTGGCCTTGGGGCAATGGCCCTGGGGCAAAACGCAAGTGTTTGGAGGTGGCACTCCTGAAGACCCTGGGCAGGCATGGGGGCGTCGCTGGATCTTGGCGCTTGGTGTGTGAAGGGCTGCTCTGGGACTGGCGGAGCAGGGGAGGGCAGTGAACTTTCCCGTGAGGGCCTGGCCCAGGGATCTGTAGAGGACTCTTCAGGGGAGAAAGCTCTGAGCCTGGGTGGCACTGGTCATTTTAAGGTCCTGCCCCAAGAACATTGATGCTGGGAGTGCCCACAGCTTCTGGCAAGAACCGGAGCTGTCCCACCCGCCACCAGCAGCTGGGCCACGCTCAGGGTGGCTCCGTGTCCCTACCTCCCACATCAAGTTGTTGTTCTTGCAGATGTCCACGTGCTCGGGGGTGATGACGCGGCCTGTGAAGGGACCCATCTCAGTGCCAGCCTTGATCCAAGTTTTGGAGAAGATGCCGAGGCCCTCGCCAGGGATGGAGCTCTGGGCGATGATCACCTCCACCGGCAGCACCAGGCTGGACAGTTTCTGCACCTCTGTGGCGGGGCGGGGAGCCAGATCAGCGCCTTTGCAGCCAGAGGCCTCTCTGCCCTCCCTGCCCTGCCTGCCATCCTTGACCCACCCAGACACCCGGGTACCAGGAATCGGTCACGTGCAGAGGCTTGGGGAATAGAATCCCCACTGATGCAGCCCAGGGCCCTCCGTACCCTTGAAAGTAAGCAGTGGGCTGGGACTCATTTCTTTTTTTTCCTCTTTCTTTCTTTCTTTCTTTCTTTCTTTCTTTCTTTCTTTCTTTCTTTTTTTTTTTTTAAACCTGGAATAAAACTCAGAAACTCAGGAGACAGATCCCTGGCACTGGGGCTCATTTCTTTTCTTTTTCTTTTTTTTTTTTTTTTTGTGGTACCAAGGATTGAACTCAGGACCTTGTGTTTGCCAGCTAGGGTGCTCATTTCTAAGAGCAGGGCTTCTTTTTTTTTTTTTTTTTCAGTCACTCCAAGAGTGCTGGAAGCCTGTATAACCTCCTCCGCCTTTCATTCTGGAAAAGTAAGAGCTAGCTAGCCCACTGCTGCGCATGGGTTTATAGATAAGGAAACTGAGGCCAGATCCCTGCAGAAGGTAACAGCCGACCCAGGCCTCTGGCCCAGTCCTGCGTGGAGGCACTTTTGCCAGTCTGTCACTCGGTGCCCCTTGTGTGCCATGGCAGACACGGGCATGCGTATGGGCACCGGCAGAGGCGCCCGGCTGGGTTCAGCAGTGGGGACCGATCTTGGGATAGAAGGCAGCAAAAGCTGGGCTGCCCGCTGTGACTCCGGGCACCCCGGGGCCCCCTCTGCTCCAGCCAGGCTCCAAAGTCGCCTCTCCAGGCTGGTAAGAGATGGGGCCCCCGGCGCCCCCAGGGCCCCCTGCCAGGCCTCTCGGCCAGGGTAGGAGCAGCCTGGCCCACAGGGGCGGTCTCCTTGTCTTACAAGGTTCCCCTCTAAGCTACCTGGGAAAATACTCGGCGAGTGGGCTGGCTGAAAGGGGGGGTTAAACGGTGTCCATTGCGGCGCTGCCGGCAATTTGTCACGCTGTTAAAGTGATCGCATTCACTGGGCTCCATTCGAAAGAAATTGCTAATTCTAAATTCATTAGCCCGGGAAGAATGCTGTAGCAGTAAATTGTAGCTCAATGTGGAGGGAACTTGTTTAAAAGGGGCCGAGGAATTCCCCTTACAAAAAAGGGGGATTAGATGGTTGACATAGCGTGAATGGAAGTGGAATTAGTCTTCACGGTAAATTAAGAGAGGAACAGAACTCGTAAAGGGGGAAGAGAGGGCGCCGCAGAGATGCCAGCGCCAGGGAAAGATATTGTTTGCAGGTTGATGAATGAGGAATAAGAACTTGAGACATCTTAAAGAAAAGAAACTTTTTCTTTCTCCCCCCTCTGCCTGGCTTTTTCTCCTGGCCCCACAACCCTTCATCCCTCCCCTGCCCTTGCTGCCTTTTAAAGTTCTTGGTTTAAGTGGGAACTTTCGAGGGTCAAGCCCAAGTTAACCAAATGAATTTAAAACCCCTTCTTTTCCAGTCAACTGCTATTACACGCCTAGTAAGGCGTTCAATGCCGGGAACCTGCCAGCCCGGGCGAGGGTGGGGTGGGGAGCCCGTCGGGACTGGGCGGTGAGCAGGGTACTCGGGGTCAATGGAATCTGGTCCTCGCCGGGCCGCGCTGGCCTGGCTGGCCAGCGGCTCCGTTGGACCCGTGGGGGATGCTGAGGGGAAGCGCATAAGGACAGCGTTGGTCCCGGCAGCCACCGAGCGCTGCGCCGCGGGATGGCCGGCCCGGGAGTGGGGTCGCGGGGAGGTAGGGTTTGTATGAGCCTCGACGGCGGCCGGCGGCCGGGCGGGAGCGACTCACCGCCCGAGAAGGACTGCGCCAGGACCTCGGCGGTGAAGGCCGTCTTGGGGCTGGCGTGGTGGCTCTTGTCCTCCAGGAGCTGTTCGCCCAGCACGTTGCGCCATCGGCCGTACAGGAAGCTGTGCAGGATGTCGGAGGTGATGACCTCTGCCAGCGCCAGCCCGGGTGCCTTCAGCCCGGTCTTGAGCACCAGGGCCTCAGCTGGGAGCACGGAGCCCATCATGGGCGGCCCGGGCCTCACCGGTGCTCACCGGCGCTCACCGGAAAGATCGTGCAACTGGGCCAAGAGAGGAGCAGAGGAGAGGAGAGGAGAGGAGAGG
>PVKN010043257.1:0-10265 GCA_004027915.1 Capromys pilorides | reverse complement strand
AGGATTATGTGTTACAATTGGTTCCTCCCTGGAGCATGACCTGGGCCTGCCTAGGATATGATTGGCTCCTCCCTAGAGCGGGATCAAGGGCCCATCCTGGGGTGTGATTGGTTCCACCCTAGGGCACAACGGGCCCACGTCAGAGTGACTGAGCACAAAGAGACTTTTTAAAGGGCTGTTACTCTCTGCTCTGGTGAGTGGTTGTTCTGCCGCCATGAACTGGATACCCTCTGCCCTGTTCCACTCAGCCTTGGGCCAGCCGAATATGGACTGAAACCTCCAGCAACTGTGAGCTAAATAAATCTTTCTTTCCTTTGAGTGTCGGGTATTTGTCCCAGCAACGAGTAAAAGTAACTAAGACAGTTGTCTCACCAATTTCTATGTTTATATCCTATAATATGAGCAGCTATTTTGAAGGTAGCAATATGCAATATAATAACCATTGTTGATTTCCTATCATCTTGTTTTGAAATTCAATTTTTTTCTCTTTAAAAGGAAAGAAAAATATTTGGCAGCCATTATAAGTTGTGCTGCTGTATAAACAGGAGTGCCCAGCACAGATGTCACTGGGGAGCGAGGTTTTCAGTTCTTCTAGAACAAACGCCCAGCAAGGGAATAGCTGGTTTAACTGGGCCTCTACTCTAGCTTTTTGAGGAATCTCCATACTGATATCCACAGTGGTTTAACCAGTTATTCTGAACTTTATTTGCTAAAATAGGTAACTTATTTCCAATTTAGTTTCTGGTGGCAATGAGAAACACTTGAATGTAGTGTCATTGTATCATGTTTTCCAGATCTATATATGATATGACCTAGGACAGATGATTACTATTGTACAATAAAAATAGATGAAATCACACACACAACTAAGAATAAAGTATTGGTAAGTTCTCAAGCGTTATTCACACTGAGCTATTTTATTTTTGGTTTATTTACTTATTTTTCTTTTGAGACAGAGTCTCACTATGAGGTTCAGACTGGCCTTGCACTCATGTTTGTAGCCCCCAGGCTGGGCTTGCACTTGCAGAGATCCTCCTGGCTCAGCCTCCCGAGTGCTGGCATCTCAGGCGTGCACCACCACACCCAGTTCTGGGGCTGAGAGCATGCACTTGGGGATCCAGGTCCAAGAGCTCACAGTGTGTGGGGCTGTGATTGAACTCGGGTCCTTGTGCTTGCCAGGCAGGTGCTTAGGCCTCTGAGCTATCTCTCCGACCCCTGCTTGAATGCTAAGATAATAGCTTGTCACATGTTTTTTTCTTATATTTGTGTAACTAAACAAGTAGGTGTTCTTTAACATCCAAAAACCCCACTATAAAATAGCTAAAGTTCCATAGCAAATGAAAATATGTGGACTGCATATTTTTATGTCTGGCATGCATTTCCTAAGGCTATCTATGACACTGTGGTTTATTTATATCTTTTTGTATACTTTGTATTATAGAAATACACAATGACTTGTGTATTTTACAGTGATGGTCAACTGGGTTATCTTCAGTTTTTGACATTAAAATATTGTGTATTAATATTCCTGAGTATTTTATTTTGGTTAGAATTATGTGCATGAAATGCACTACAGTTATGATGTTAAATGGCTTTCCAATAAGGTAGTAGAAATTTTTATTTCTACATTGAATGTTTTGTTTGTTTGTTTTTCCGGGACTGGGGTTCAAACTCACAACCTTGAACTTGCCCAGCAGGCCCTTGTGCCACAGAGCTATCTCCCCAGCCCTCTAAATTGTGTTTTAAGGATAGAAACAACCAATAAAAATTATACAGAATTTCAAAACAAGATGCTAAGAAATCAACAATGGTTATTATATATTCTCATCTTCAAAATAACTGTTCAGATTGTAATATATAGTCATAAAAGTGACTAAATAATATAAACACTAATTGTTCCTTTAAATGAACTACTAGAAATTAGTTGTTCAACTTTCTTAGCTATCGTGTGTGTGTGTGTGTGTGTGTGTGTGTTTTCTTTACAATTTTCTTGTCCTTCTTTTCTCATTTTCCCTATCCCAGTTTTCTCTCCTTTTGAGCAGTTCTTTCTTTCCCCCCTTCACAGTATCTATTGTACCTTTTGTATCTTCTTTGCTCTTTCAGGTTCTCACATTAGGGAGCCAATACCACGCGTGCAGGTCTGATTAACTTCACTTGCGAGTGTGGTCTCTCGTTGTGTGCATTTACCTATAAAAACCTCGAGCTCACCTTTGTGGCTGAGTAGTATTCCACTGCATGAAAATACTGCAGACTTTTTGCCCATGAAAACAGCCTACCACAGCAATCTCTGTTCACTCGCGTTTACAGCAGCATGATTTGTAAGACCGACTCTGGGGAAATGAGAGTTTCTTAACATACTGCAGAGAGGGTGTCTTCTCCTTCCATTTAGAAACCACTGTGGCTACATAGTTGAGCTGATCTTTTATTTCCCTGTTGGCTAAAAAGATTTTTAAAGATTTTGTGCCTTTTTTGGTAACTTGGATATTTTTTAATTGAGCATATTCAATTAATGTGCACACTTCTATCTGGATTCTTGTTATCTTTTTACTCATAGAAGTATGTTACATATTCCTTCTTTGAGTTGTTATGCAGGATATATTTTAAGACATCCTGGGACCAAATCTCTGACATCCTCAATTTAGAGGGGGAAGGGTTCGTTGGACTCAGACACAGTGCCGGCTTCAGCCCGTGTCTACTGGCTCCAAGGCAGGGTGGCCTGGCACACAGAGGGCAGGGACACAAAGCCAGGGCCAGAGGCAAGCTCGGCCCCTCAAGGCTGGGCCCTCAATGACTTGCCATCTTCTTTACGTGCACCCCATTCTTAACAGCAAGTCAGCTACAACCCCAATAATGGAAACCTACTCCAAAGCGCCACCCATGGGGGCATCTAGTGTGTGTGTGTGTGTGTGTGTGTGTGTATATATATATATATATATATATGCTTTTTTTTTTTTTTTTTTTTTTTTTGAGAAAGGGCCCCGCTATGCAATTCAGGCCAGCCTTCAACTCACTCTGCAGTGCAGGCCGGCCTGGAACTCATGGAGATCCTTCTGCCTCAGCATCCTGAATGCTGGGTTTACAGGCATAAGCCAACTTGACCAGCAGGTGTTGTAATTTATGTTTAAATAACAATATATCATTTATTCCTGTATTATTAAAGAATTGCAATCTTTATTAAGACAGTGCTCAGAAGAACTTTCTAATAAATGAGTTATTTATCATTGTAATGTTTTATAAATTCTATCTCTAATTACATAATCACATTTATAATTATATTCCTAAAATTGTAACATTTTGTTTGCAGTTGTGGCATCTCATTTTGTTAAGCAATTTTCTCATCTTTTATAAAAATATCTACATGTGTAAAATTTTAATAATGTAATAATGCTGAGTAATTGCAATTATTTTAATTTGGCAATGCTTATTCATACTTTTCCTTGCCTAATTATATCACTAGCTCTTTCACTAAAGATTCCCTAGGAAAGGCTACAATGCGAGGTTTCAGTGGAAACAGTTTACGGTTTCATCACAGGCCGTGCTGCTTTCTACATAGGTTTTTGGTATTGTCGGCCACTGTGGTACTGACGCCGCTCTGAATTGCCTTCTCATCTCTGCGAGGTGCTGTGGATCAAGCTCCCAGAGAATATTTGACAGCACACCACCCTCAAGCGTTACGCTGATTGGCTGCAAGAGGGAGGAACCGCAAGACAAGGGCACCTCACAGGTGATCTGCACGGTGGGGACAGGGGGTCTCTACCCTCACAGATCCTCAACCTGAAGCACAAAACCTGCAGAAATAAGAGAAGCGAGTCCACGGAATGTCCCCCAAAAGCCTCAAGCCCCCAAAACGGATCTCACAGATACCAAAGCTGTGTTCTCTGAAGGGTTACGACTGCTTCCATAACACAAGCAAATAACCCCCCAAACAAGCCTTGAAATGCTTGGCCAGCTCAGAGAAGAAGTGTATAAATAAGATCAGAAGACATTTAGGGAATGTAAAAGAGCATTTTACTGCACAGATGAGACTTCTATTAACGAAATTGCAACAAGCTTTAAAAAAAACAAACTATAACTTAATTGAGTAAAGTAAGGAAATACAAACTACGACTGACCAGCTTAGTCAAAAGTTAGTGATTATTGGGCCAGGAGTAGAGCTCAGTGGAATAAGCACTTGCCTGGCAAGCACAAGATCCTGAGTTCAATCCCTGGTTCCACTAAAAACAAGTTAGTGATTATGAAAAGAAAGCAACCAGAAATAGAAGATATAAAATAGTTCATAGAAAACAAGGTTAGTAGCTTTGAGGATATATGAGGGTGGTAAAGAAAACTAGGCTCTATGCAGGCCAAACTTAAAGGTCCAACCCAAAAGTGTGTCTGAGATGAATACACACTTCTTAGATAAAGAAGTACAAGTGCTAAACAAAGCTAGGAAAAAATGTTCAACGGATCATACAGAAGATGCAAATTAGAACAGTACTGAGATTCCATCTCACTCCGAAAGACAATGGCTATCATCAAGAACTCAGCCGCTGACAAATGCTGGCCAGATGTGGGCATGAATCGACCCTTCTTCATTCCTTTTGGAAATGCCAGCTAGTGCAACACTACAGAAATCATGGTGAAGGCTCCTTAACCGTTTGAGTCCCAAGGGGTATTGAGAAAACACTGTCGAATAATCCCAAACAGCGCCACCGCGCTTTCTCTAAATGAGTACGAAAAGACCCAAACAGCGTGATAGTGCTTGTTTTATTTTATGTCGAGAAATACCAAGCAGCGCGATAGCGCTTTGTTTATTTTTCATCGATGAATCGGATAAAATGTTGTATACCTATCTCGATGAATGAAGATCAGTTAAATACTGAAAAAAGGTAGCCTTTAACATAATCAACCGCATGGTTTTAAATGCATACATAATCTACAAGGAAACAGTTAAGAGTAAAGCAATATCTTGGTGTACTTTCGTCAGTAAATCTGAGCGCGCGACTTCGACAATCGGTAACGCACTGTCAGTTGTCCACATGTTCGAAATGTGCTGGGTTTTCTCGACATAAAATCTCAGCAGCGTGATCACACTGCTTGGGACTCAAATGGTTAACAATCTAGGACTAGAGGTTCCATTTGACTGAGCTTATTCCTTTCTTGGTATCTTGCCAAAAGAATACAGATCTTTGTACCACCGAGATATGAGCAGTCGCATGCACACAAAGGCGCAATCTTAATCTTGCTTAATCTTAATCTTGCTTAATCTTGGAAGCAGCTCAAATGCCCAGCAACTGATGAATGGATGCTTTTCATGTATTTGAGTACTACTAGGCCATAAAGAAGGTTAAGCTTGATGCATTTCTAGGTAAATGGATGTACCTTTGGACCATACTCTTCAGAAAATAAATGCAAATATCATGTTATCTTCCTGGTGTAAGAAACTAAAAGGGAAAATGTCTTAGTCACTCTTCTGTCATTGCTGGAACAAATACCCAACACTCAAAATGAAAAAAGGAAAAGTTTATTCAGCTCACAGTTACTGGAGGTTTCAGTTCATATTTGGCTGGATCCAAGGCTGAGTGGTACAGAGCAGAGCATCCTGTTCGTGGCGGTGGCATAAGCCACAAAATAGTGACAGAGACTATCAACCAACCAGGGCAACAGAGAGCAACAGAGTTTTATGTTACATTCAGGCTCTCTGCCTCCACCTATCTGCCTCAGGCCACACCCATAATCTCAGCAGTACTCAGACCCATAATCCTAATGGATCATGAATCAGTCTCCAACTCCGGAAGTCCCCACCCCATGACTGTATGAGGCTTTGGGGGACAACTAGACATAACTATACCAGAAAATAAGGTCCAAATGTCCAGTAGGTGCTACGAAATAGGGAAGAAATTTTTCAAAAGAGAAGAGGAACTAGAAATGGGGGAGGGAAAAGAAGGAAAATGACAAAAGAGGGATAAAACGGAAAGGAAAGAAAGCTTTGTAAATGATGAGAGAAGGTGAGAGGGATTAGGACTGATAAAGAAGAAGAATCAAGATGCATTGTTTACAGATAGAAATTCTCTGTGATGCATATGATCATATATATATGATCATATAAATAATACAAAATTATAAAAAATCTATAACAGACCCAGTCATAATTATATTGATTAGGTAAAGAGAAATAATAAATGAAAATATTAAAAATATCAAGAAAAAGGGCTAGAGAGATAGCTTGGTGGTCTAAGAGGCTGCCTGGCAAGCCCAAGGATGCAGGGATCCCTGGTACCACACGGAACCCCAGATGGGCCACGCTGGTTACCGAAACCAGACCTGGTGGCACACGGGGAGGCTGAAACAGGAGGATCTCTGTGTGTCTGAGCTGTTTAGTGAGACCCTGTGCCAAATAAATAAATGAAAACTTTAAAAAAATATATTTGAGAAAATAAACTCCCTTATGAAAAGAGAAAGAGAAAATAGTAATAACCTCTTTTTTTAAAAATGTAAGTGAAAAGACTAGGGATCATTATTTTTTAGTGTTGGAAACAAAGAAAGAAAGAAATGTCCTGAGTAAGTGAAAACTTCTTTTAGAAATACACATAAATGCTGAGAGGATTTATCACCAGGTGGCCCGTGTGTAGGAAAGGTTAAAGGGAATTAATTGTTCTGGTAGAAGAAAAAAGAATCTGATCCCACAGGAAGAAAAAGGAACATGAGAGATGGTATGATAACTAAGCAGCTGACTTGAAATGTTTTCATTTTTCTGACTGTGCCCATGAAAGCAGATTGTGAGAGGGCTGTGCCTGCAGGAGGGACTCATGTCACACCAGGCTTCCCCGATGCCAGGGAAAGAGACGCTGGGGAGGGGCAGTGTCCTCCCACACAGTGTCCAGCCTGGCCCCGGGACTGACCCAAGCGTGAGGACTGTCTCAGCTTCCCGGAACACCCACTCAGGCCCCCCCTTCCTGTCCCTCTCTCAGACAGGAGCTTTCTTTCCCCCCAATAAATCTATTCTGCTCATAACCTCCTTTTGTTCCTAAAATTCATTCTTCGGTTTTAGAGAACACGTACTCGTCCCTGGTACTTTTCAGGTTGGGGATCAGTTTTCCCTATATCATTTGGAGGTTCCCTATTGGAGGTCATCCACCCCAGATCAGTTTTTTCTTCCTGCATCACATCCACAGACTACACAGGTTTTCTAAGGACACGATTTCCAGGAAAGCTGCGTAGTGCCACCCACTCAGCCCTCCCACTATGAGAAAGCAGCAGCATTCTTCCACTCATTGGATGTGGACTTTCAGCTTTAATCCATTTCCTGTTGGTATTAAAAAAAAACACCTGTGGTTGGGAAATTTCAAAAGGAAAGAATTTCATTTTGCTACTCATTTGTGGAGGAGTGGGCATTCAGGAATACTGGGAAGGTCGCCTGTTGTTTCTACCTAAGACGGAGCGTGCGTGGCAGTGTGTGCAGGAGGCGACCTCCAGGTGTATCAGTCACCCCCTCCTTGGGTAGCGAATCCATTCTGCGAATAGGAAACGCATTTCCCCAGCAGTTAACTCCATGTCTGAGAAAAGCAATAATCCTCCTCAATAGGTAGGAACTTGGAATCAAAATTTCCCATTTAGTGAAGACAAACCGTACCAAAAGCTAGCATTACCACCCAATTTGGAAGGACAGATCTCCTGTTATTTGTGATATCTAGAGAAAATGCCTAGAGACCAGGATGTTGAGCAATATATTTTCATAACATAGCTTTAACATTTTCACATGATTTTACTTTATTTTCTGTTTTTCCTTTCCACTGCCCATTAGATACACCATATTCCACGTTCTACTTAGAAGAGCTAATGGAAATGTTTAAGTGAAGATATGATCTTATATTAAGAGCTTAATGAAAACTGTGTTAGATTTGTGCCTCCATCACATTGTTTTCTTCAGTTATAGCTTTACTATTTCTTCGATATTTTATAACTAAAAACAGGGCTCCGAAGTGAAACTTGTTCTAGTTCGTGATGTGACTGAGGAGGAATTCTTTGCCATGAAGGTGGTGTTCAGGAGAACTATTTTGCAAACATGCAATAGCCTTCAAGGAGCCTACAGCACCCACTGAAGCATTTGTTACAGTACAGGAAATGTAAATGACGTCTCTAGGGTGGTGACCGCCATTGTGCAGTTTATAAATTTGCAGTTAAATCGTCTGTAGCTCAGCAGTGTGGATGCTATGCAATGCCCTGAAGTAGGTTTGCTTTCTTCCATGGTGGCCATCTCTTGGTCTCCTTTTCGGGTTCACCACGTCCTGTCATCCATGTTAGAAATTCATCATCTTGATTGATGACCACCCTGAGCTCTGAAGTTCTGGTTTGCTTTGTGTTCATTCTAAAGAAATCTATCACTAGCATTCTCCTAAGTAATTGGAAAATTTATCAAAATGGCAAGTAACCCACAAGCTCTGTCCTGAGTGATATCTGGAGGTAACCACACATGCTACGAGTAGGAAAGCTCTTATCTCCGTTTCCCTGACAGCATCTAGCTAAGGAATTAAGATGGAGCTTGTCAGTCTGATAGCCAATGTTGTCTTGCCACAAGAATCTCTGGATTTTCTTTAGTCCTCAGACAGTACTCATGGCCAGATCTGAGAGGGAAAGCTAAAAGAAGAGAAAACCTTGTCCCAGAGCATTTGCGTGGGCATTTGATGATTTCATTACTCCCTGGATGAAGCTTTACCTCTTGAATGTTCTCCTGTGCTGTTACCTTTAGATAAAGATACGTGGTATCTTTAGATAAATACAAATTCTCCCATTATTCCACAGCTTGAACGGGCTAATTGCTCAGAAGTTATATTTTTGTACACAAGACAAACAAAACCTGCAGTCTCACTAAAACTAGACTTGATGACTTCATGACTCACGCTTTCGCTCTCTCTCCACCAATGGAAGGTAAGCACTTCCTGTCAGCTGATCAAGTACTGCCCCCTTCAAAACATTTAAACTTTAGATTTTTCTGTTCAGTGTTCAATATTCATGGTTAGATGCAAACCTATGCAACTGACCAGACCAGGCATTCTGATGCAAATAGAGTATTCATGGACTGCTGAGACAGGGTGTCTTTAACTCTTTCAGACAGATAGAAGAAGCATATCTGGGTCAAATAGAATCTCTAGTTTTCAATTTTGCAAGAATCTCTACACTGATTTTTGAGGTACTTGGACTAGCTTACGTTCCTACCAATAACATAGAAGGGATCTGTTTTCCTTGCAGCTTTGTGAGCATTCACTTTTGGTGGATTTCTTCCTGATGGCCATGCTTTCTGGGGTAGGATGCAATCTTCACATTATGTTAATTTCCATTTCTCATGTGGCCAAAAGGGTTAAGCATTTCTCCTTGTATTTATTGGCTACTTGTGCAATTCACCACTGATGTCCATTGCTCATTCTCTGATTGGGTCTTATTTGATTTGGGGAATCTCAGCTTTGAATCCATTGTACATGTGAGACACTCAGCATCTGTCTGAAGAAGAGCTGGTAAATATTTTCCCCATTCTGTGGGTTGCCTGCTCACTCTGTTCCTTATTTATTTTGCTGTACAGAAGCTCTTCAATTAATTACATGATCCAATTTAATAACTTATCCTAATTCCGGAGGAATAAGGATTCTGTTCAGAATATCCTTTCCTACCCTTAGGAGTTTAAGAGTTTCACCTTCTTTTTCTTCCAGAAAGTTATTTCTGTTTCAACATTTAATTCTTAGATCTATTTTGCATTTAATTTAGTACATGATGAGAGATATGGGCCTGAATTCAGTCTCCTGCATGTGGATAACCAGCTGTGTTACCTAACACGCACCTATTATTCTTTCTCCTTTAGGCTTAGCTTTGGATCTAAAGAAAGTTTTTGTTTAAGAAAACACAAGCAAATAAGAAACATTTCAAGATGTCTTCATGAGGACTAGAAAGATTGCCTTACTCATTGCACACCACTGAATACTTCTAGCATTATACATTGGTTTTTCTATAAGTATGCTTATTGTCTAAGTTTGTACAAGTTCACAGAATTCACTACGCAATACCACACCCCATTTATATCCTCCAGTAATTTCAATATGAAGGCAGGACTGCTGTGCAATGGCCCCTCAGCACTCCTGTTACTTCTCTGGGTGTGTCATTACCTCTTTGCTATGTATTTTGAAATGAATATTGAACTTGAGTAATGAGCAAAATTTGCACCTGGATATGTGATGGTCCAGACCCATAATCCTCGGCTTCAAGAGGCTGAGAGAGGAGAGTTGCTAGGAGTAATC
>PVKN010043256.1:0-10266 GCA_004027915.1 Capromys pilorides | reverse complement strand
GCATAACTTCATCTCAAAGATTTTTTTAAGAAAAAAGTGTACTAATGTTATTTCAAGCAGATTGTACGCTTTTTGATCACTTCTTTCTTTTCAATAAATGTTTATTTTTGCAGCTTCATTGTAAAATTGCTTCCCTATTTCCACCTTTTTTACTATCTTACATATACTATAAGGTGTTACTAGGTCATACATATCTGAGTAGTATTTTAAAATATTTTAAAAACGTTTTTATTATTGATACTAGTACCACACATCATGCCAGCGCTGGAGCCCTGGGAGCACCGTTCCAGTCACTGAACAAAATAAACAGCAAAACAAACAAAAAAATTGCTAATAAGGCTGTGGGGATAAAGGAAGTCCTTCAACATTCTTGGTGGCAATGACAACTTGTACAATCATCATGGAAATCAGTAGTGAGATTCCTCAAGAAAACTGCAAATAGATGAGCCTGGTGAGATGGCCCAGCAGTCTAAAGCACCTGCTTAGGAAAGCTTAGGCAACCACAGAGACTGCGGTTCAATCCCCAGCACCATATACTGTGGCAGCCCTACCCAGGATGAGCCGGCCACAATATATAAGGTAGGCTTTAAAAAAAAATTGTTTTGAAAAAATTGCAAATATCCCATTTTTCCCAGCTATATCTCTTTTGGGTACCTTCCTGAAAGAATTAAAATCACTGAATTAAAGTGATACATCCATACTCATACCTATAGCACTATAATTCCTAGTAGCTAAATTTTGAAAATATCTTATATGCCCATTAACAGATGACTGCAAAAATAAAATACATACTTTGCATAATTCTCTTCCTTTCCAATGTGTGTCATGGAGAAAGAAGCTGTGAAGAAGAGTGATCCAGTCAGAGCTATACGTGTGACATAATTGTGCAGAAGGAAGGTCATGAAATATTTGAAGAGCTGAAAGGTGCTCAGTGGGTCTAAAGTTAAATGATTAAAGGATGAAAGTCAGTGGAAGAAGGGAGAACGTGGCCAAAGATGATTCCATAAAGACTCGTTTTCATTTCCACCATAATTCCATCATCCCCGGCTCTTCTCAGAGTTACAACCAAGGCCTTCTAGTTCCTTTCCCTATTTTCCACTTAAATCCACTCTTTTCACATATATATCAATGTGATTATGATTAAAAAATCATAGCACAATCCTAGTCATGTCACTTTATTTTCCATACCTTTCCAGATCCCTCTGAATTCAGAGTAGTGTTCATAGTCCTACTGTGGCCTGGAAGATCTTTGTGGCTATAATCCTGTATTGGAGCAAATGTGTGTTAAGTATTTTCCTTTCTCTTTAGAGTTGAAATAATAGGGTCATATTTGTTATGTTTAGATTTGTATAACCTCCATACCATCAATAAATTGCTTATTTTAATCATAGCTTAGGTTTAAGTCTATTTGCTAACAGAGTAAAACTCATGACACTAATGTGAGGTGTTCCTCATGTATGTTAACATTATCTATGAATTATGAACAATAGTTAAAATTCTTTATTAATCTTTCTTGTTCCATAAGGATTTTCCTCAGTAATCTCAGTATTGAAGTATACTTGTTCATAGTTGCGTAAAACCATTTCTATTACTTGATGAGGAATTTTTTTTCAGTGTAGTCTTTGAGAACCATGCCTTGTAGTTTTACATTTCTCCCATACTGGTTACATAGCCTGCATCCAGAAACCATGCCTCCATTAAGGTGAAACTATATCATGGATTGTCTGTGAGTTAGGTAGTCTTTCTTCATTGTCACATTATGTTTTCTTTTCATGTTTATATTGACCTGGCTGCAGTTATTGCCGTAAATTTATTGAACCGTTTTCACATTCCAAAGTCCTGTAAATATGTACATCAGAAGAGCTGCAGAAGAATACTCAATGGGAAGAAAATTACCAAAAAAAGTAACTATGAGCTATTAGCACAGCTACTTACTCAAGAAAAAAAAGTAGAGCAATTTAATTGAATAAGACTATTTTAGAAAGTTAGGAGTTATCAGTTATGGAATTTTGAGGACAGTTGCTTTTCTTTCATTCTTATCAATTGAGATATTTTATTCTGTAAAGCTAGGTTTTCCTATTAAGTCTGAAACTGTACATCGCTTCAAACAGTAATTTGCTCTCCTTGCTGGTGTTGCTCATCTCAAACTAATTAGCTTGTGTAGCTATTTTTAATTTATAAATTAACACTTTTTTCTTTCCTATTTGAAGATTGACATCTCAACATCATATCCATAGAAGGATGTGAGTTACTGCTGAGTTATTATTGGGAGATAGTGTTCATTGATTTGGCAGAATCTTCCCAGTGATAGCTCTAATTGAAATTTTCTTACTGCTATACTATCTAATCAAAAATGTTTATGTGTTAGTATAAGAAATACCGTGAAAAAGCGTAGGAATGGCTAAGAATCATATGCCTATCATTAGGGTTTACCAAGATTAACTAATATTCAAGAATATGGAAAGAAAACCAAGACATTATGTTTAGAAAAGCCTTTCATCTTGACAACAGTTTCCCACTTCACTGAATATTGTAATACTATAAGCAGGAATACTATAAACAGTTCCTTGGAAAATCATTGAATGCTTCTGACAAAAAGAAATACAGCTTGATAAGGAATTAGATTAGGGAAAGGGGCACTTAGTTGAATCCAATCTTCCAAAATAAGAGGGAGCATTAAAAACAAATGGCCATATTTCTAAAAATTGTTAAAAATAAGTGTTCTAATTTGACATCACGTTAATACTTCAAATGTTTAGTGGCAGCAGACACAAGACAAATTTTCAGTCAAATGCAAAAAAGGGTAGTTGCATCAGAATGGTATCTTGGCTTCCAAATTCAACGAAACGCTCTCACAGCCTAGGAGAGGGGTATGATCTTCTGTGGAATATGTACGTGCCCTTGCTACATACTTGAAGGGTTTTACTCTCAGGTCTTCATAGTAGGAAGGCATTCAGTTAAAAAATCTACAATATGTTTTCTTCAGATGCCTTATCATGAAAACTTTGCATTTGCAAAACCTCCCTATCTGTCAAATCCCAGTGAAAAGATAGATTCACTTTGGTAAGTTTCAAAAAAGCTACTGGCTATTAGGAATAATGAATAAAAAGGGGAAGTGAAAAGTGAATTGAGAACAAGGGAGAAAAGTCAGTGAAAATTTACATCTGAAATATAAAGACCTTTTAGCATGCTTTTGGTTTGAAATATTATTTACATAACAAATACTTAAGAAGATTTGAAACTCTTTAGAACCATGGATTTGGAGAATTGTAGGGACACTGCATTCAACCACTACTAAGCACAAATTTATAATGTTACTGGATTTGGCCCACTAATATTAGCTGCTTATGAACTATTAGTTATTGTAACTGTGTCAACAATAACTGGTAACTGCAGGGTGCTCACAATACTCTGGAAAAATCGTCTATGACATTCTTTTGTAAGATCAAGGCATCTGTGAAGCTTTTCTACACTGATTTTGAGATACTAAAAAGCTGGAAAGGGGTGAAGCCTCTCCATTTCTGATAGCCCTAAACTTAGCAGAGAGCTAACTGCATATCACTCTGCTCCATTTAGCATGTACAGAGTTCCTTTGTCCATAGTTCTCATAAGCCAGTGAAGACTTGACATTTTTCTACCTTCTGTGATTAAAATATAAATGAAGTAATGAATTTTTTTCCAAAGGCAGATTAAACTGTCTAATTAGGATGAAAGTTTACCTAGACCCAAGTTATCATTTAAGAACAATATTCAAAGAAATGACTACTTATATGGAAGAGTAAGAACTCTGAGCTAATGTATTCTGTAGTACAAAGACCCATTATCTACCTATCAAAGCAAGGGAATGGAGTCTCAGAGAATGTAAAATGCAGTCCTTAAGCTGATGATAAGAAGAGGGGCCCAGTTTCTGCTTGAAATAAACTCTTCTGTGATTTGTTTGCTTTTAAAAGTTGGAAAATATGACCTTTAAAAACCACCAAGCCTTTCAATAGTGTATATAATGAGAATTCCCACATTGAATGTATTACAGAAAACAGCAGCATTTGTGTGCTTGCTGCCTTTTTGTCTGTCTATCTAAGCAATTAAACGGAATTTCTAGCCACATTGCAGACATTTATCTTACAATTCAACACAGAAAAGAAAGGTGGACAATGAAAATAAAAGCGAACACTTTAAAATTGACCTTGCATTATTCTTGGTGCCACTGTAAAAATAAACGCAATTCCATGGGTGATGATGGAAAGGAATAAAATGAAACATTTATTTTCCATACTGAAAAGGCAAGTAATGCTTTGTTAGTGGTTTTTCTAAGGACACATTTTCTGAGTTTTGCTACTTAATCATAGCTGAACTCCTTGCACACACAAAACATAATGTCACCTTTAATTTGTAGGCATGAGAAAGAAAGATTTTGAGTAGATGTTAAAAGAAAGAAGGATAAAGAAACAATTATGTAGTATTTATGGTATGGGAAAGAAAATATATTGCCAGATGTCACAGATCAAAAACAATAATTACTCTAAAGACTGAAATATAACATGAAAGTGAAAACTGGAGGTATGAAATAATTAATGCTGAGGTTTATAAAGGTCATCATATTTACCGTAAACATAAAACTGCTGCCATAGTATAAATTAGGCCACTAAAACTGTAAAGTAGGAGTTGCACCAGCATCTACACCATGATATAGCACCTTAGAATATCTCATTACTTCAAATTGATTAACTGTTTTGACTTCCTTATCCTTTCATTTATTTGGTTGAACTCATTCCAACAAAGGAAAAACAGAAACAATGCTGACCTCAGTCCAAAGGAGATAAAATGGAGGAGATGTCATTCATGGATGCTTAAGAACATATTTGTTTTATATTCCAGTCCATTCTATGGGTTTTTAGGGTACAGCTTCTATCAAGAGAAAAATAATTGTGAATTTTCTCCCATTCATATGTCTATCATTTCATCGTCCTATGCTTTGTTAAATCTAAATATCTAATTTGTGATACTTTTATTGAGATTTATGTATGCTGATATTTGAAATCCCAATGCCTTTTCCTTAGAAAATAACAAATGAATTTTCTAGAGAGATTGCTTACCATTTCCATTATGTTGTCTCTACACCAGTCATTCTTCAGTGTTTTACTACCTGTTTTCCACAGAGGCACATATCCATAGATACTTTAATGTTCTGAAAAAGGTTTCTCCTGAGCCTGATAAACATATGTAAGCATTCCAAGTGCCTTTACTTTATGTATTTGATTATTGGTTTTATTTGTTAAGGCTTCTTTTTTTTTTAATTTATTTTATTTTATTTTATTTATTTATTTGTTTGCTTGTTGTGTTTGTTTGTTTCTTTATTTATTCATTTTGTGGCTGGCTCAGCCTGCCCTGGTGGTGGCGCTGGCGCAGCATGTGGTGCCGGGGATCGAACTGCAGTCCCCGCAGTCGCCTGAGCCCTCCTAAGCAGGCGCTTTAGACCACTGAACCATCTCGCCGGCCCCTGTTAAGGCTTCTTAAAAGCTTGCCTTGCCCCCTCGCAATTTTGGTCATGTGGTTCCAGAGGCCTTTTCTGCCTTTGATGCAGAAAACTAAGAAGAGCAATGGCTGGTTATTTAGGGTCCTCAGCCCTCTCCTCCTCTCTGATGGTGTAACATGAACTCACAAGCCCAAAGGAGAGCAGAAAAATCAATAGTTGTGCCCCTGACACTAGCTCAGGCTCTTTCTCCCCCAAGTACCTGATCAAACCCTTTAAAGATTGCCAAAAGGGATTCTATAAGCCCTGCAAGCAAGCACTCTTTGCTGCTGGAGCAAAAGGCATTATCACCACACCAGCCTTAATCCCCATTTACTTTCTCCTTTAGTACTGTACATCCTGCTGTCAAAAATATAGCTTGTTTCTGTCTCTAAGGCCTCCAACCTGTTTACATGTTGTTTCAGCCCTAAAGAAGGCTACTTTACTTGATTACCACCATCTCACCAAACAGTTAGAAATCAACACCATGGAAAATTCTTTAAACCTAGTTTGCCTCTCTCTGTCTGTTGGGAGTCCTCACTTTTTTTACCCACCCCAAAATACATATCTTAAGAGTTATTTTTTTTCCTCTAAATTGCTTAGAAATTCTCTAGAGTAATTTTAAACATTTTTCAACAGTAGTCCTTGGGAATTTCATCCACCTGCATGCTAGATAATCTAAACCTAACTGTGCATAACTGGGGAAGCAATTGGACAACAATGACATGTGGAACTTGGTGATGCAGCAGTATCACCAAATTTAACATCCTTGTCACCTCAAATCAGAGGCCAGAGTGTTCTCCTCACTTTTGTTTTCACACATCTTTGTGGTTTATTCTTGTTGATAATTTTTTTTGATATCCTTCTCCCAAAACTGAATATATTTTTCTCAAGTTCCAAAGCTATGATAAGCAAAGCAAATTAAACAAAAAATCTTCTTTCATATATTCATCTCTTAGCAAAGCACCCTTTCCAGTTCTTGAATTTGTTAAAAATTTTCTCTTTCTTCCACTAACTTGCTAGCTGTCTGAAATGAAGACACTCCCAGGTGCTGTGAATTGAGGCATTAGCACAGTAGCACTCTGCTAATCACACACACACACACACACACACACACACACACACACACACACACACACACACATCCTTAGTTCTGTTGCTTCATTATGCTCGTCAGCCTGTGTATTCATCCTGTTCCTTCCTCATCGGGTCGTGCGGTGCTATAGTCACAAGGCCTGCATCATTCTCCAAGTCCTTTCTCCACTCATCAAAATGTGTAGCACCTTACCCATGCCTTACTCATGTTATGCTCAGTATGCTCAGAGAGGTAAATGCCAGGGCAGCAGATCAGTTCTACCATTTGCTTTGTGAGCTGTTCAACTCTGATGACCTTAACGTGCCCCTTGTCTCAGCACTTTAAACACAAAAATTGTGCATTGTCCCTCTACTGACCTAGAGCTGTTTCACTTCTGAAGTTCCCCACTTTAAATTCTCTTTTGTACTACCACTTTTCCTTTCAATTTCTTATTCATTTACTCTTACTAAAATTATAGTTCAAACCCGCAAAGCTTCCAGTTCCTTGATTCCCTAATTTGTCACTCTATAAGAAAAACTCCATTTGTCTTCTGGTCCCACCTAGATGCAATAGTTCAAGTGGATATCACTTTTCTTTCCCCTTGTAACCTGTACCTGTTCCTGCCTTGAAAAGTTTCCAACCTGGATTTGTGACATTTCCCTTTCACACCATAGCTGGTGAGATAGGGGGCAGTGACGTTTCTGTGCACCTTGCTCCAAACTAAATTCTAAGTCTACAACCTGAACTCCACTGTAAAGTTACACATATCAGCTATTCCAGCTATATCTAAAGATCTTATAACCTACCACAGCCACACAAATTTAAATGATCTCAAAGCCTAAAATATCCTAGCAAATCTATGCTCCTGTTAACAGCATAGTAGGCATTCAAAATCTTAAGATGCCTGGGTATCCTGACATCCTAAAGCAGGAACTTGGAGCAATGTTATGCTTCCCACTTTCCTGTTCAACTGACTTTCATTCTCTTTCCTCTTTTATTTTCTTGGTCTTTTTTAAATCATACAATATATATTCTTTTGTCTGAGGCTTCTTGAGTTAGATACTCTTCCAAAGATTCGTCATATTCAGTGTAGATATTCCATTCTCAAAGCTGCATATTATTCTATTTTATTAATATATTATAGTATTATAACTCATTATATGTTAGAATTTCCATATGGTTCCAGTTTTTGAAGCCTAAAATCACTGCGTACAGCACATCATGTACAGTACATATACCTTGGTAAGCATACATGTTTATTTCTAAACAGTGCATACTGAAGAGTTGAATTACTACACTTATGTGTGCTAGTAGTTCATATGATCTGCATTTGTTCAGCTATACTAAAATGTGCTAAACCACTCCCTGAAGTTATCAGTTCATGCCCTTACATGAACTGATTTTATTCTGCCATTGCAGTGTATCTGAGACTACATACATAACATATAAAGAATAGCAATTTATTTTTCACAGGTATGAAAGTTAGAAGCCCACAATCAGGTGGAAGCACCTAGTGAGAGCCTTCCTCCTGTCGCACAATGAAGAACAGAACAAAAGGAAATGAACACTGTCACTAGAAACAGAAGACCAGAAGAGAACAAGCCCACTGCAATATGCACATTTCTCACTATATAAATACATCAACATGTGCCAGCAAGATAGTTCAGCAGACCTAGTACCTGATTAGGCAAGCATAAGGTCCCAGGTTCAATCCCTGATACTTCATGGAACTGACCCTGACCCATGTTCACTGAGCCAGATGCCGAGATCTGGAGTGGTGGCACACGCCTGTAATCCCAGTGCTGGGTAGGCTGAAAACAGGAGGATCACTATGAGTCTGAGCAGCATAATGAGACCTATACCTAATACATAAAAAATAAAAAAATACATCAGAGTGGAAGAGCCCTTGAGGCTTAAACTGCTCCCAGATGTCCCACTTTCCAGCACTGTGGCGTTAGGGATTGCATTGCAGCACAAGGCGATAGGGAACATGTCCAGGCCACTGTTCAGTGCACAAGGGCTGAGGTTGCACTGTACCTAGTGTTTTCTTGCCTTTTTCATTCTGAAGAGTGAATAGCAGCATTGTATTTAATATCTACTTTATATTAACAAGCATTGCATATTTTATTATTTTCCTTCATGCTTATAACTAAAAACATTTCATGGTTAAATTAGAATGTTTTATCAAGAAGTTCTATCATTTTTCTACCTACTTTTATCTCTTTTATTGATTTGAGGACTTCCACATACAATAGTCATACATATTGTAAATATTTCTCCCATTTTTAATGTCATCTTTTGATAAATGAAAAATTTTAATATAGTTGCAACTTGCAATTTTTTCTGTGCCGGGAATCAAACCCACAGCTAGGCAAATGCTCTATCGCTGAACTCCATCATCAGGGCATGTTTTCCTTTAGTGGTTGTTGTGTCTTAAATCTAGATGTCTCCAAAAGGCCTCATGAGCTCCTATATGTGATGTTATGGGTGAGTAGATCTAGGGTGTGTGGATGTGAATTAAGGATTAGCATAGTTATGGGTGAAGCTGAGTGGATTTACTGAAACAGGAACCTTTCCCTGAGAGTGGGTGACACCAATTGATAGGCTTATATCCTGATGGAGTAGAAAGGGACGGAAAGCAGGCAGCCTTGCTGATTTCTGCCTGCCATGTCACGGACTGTTTCTCTGCCAAGACCTGCTGCCTGCCTTGCTGCCTGGGAGTCAGCTCGCTCCAGGTGAAACCTCTACGAACTGAGAGCTAAAATGAATCTCTGTTCCTTTAGTTGTGTCTCATGTTTTATTCTAGCAACAAGAAATAAACTAAGGCAAAAATTAAGACTTTTTAAGAACATTGAGGCAGCCATAACAGCACAATAAAGACTTGCACAGAGTATGACTTCCAGAAGTGCATCAAAAGTAGCAAGAATATTGGGAGAACTGTGTTGAAAGTGATGGGAAATATTGTGAGAGGGATTGATGCCAATATGTCTTTAATAATTTATTAAACTTTCACTATAGTTTTTTATTACCTCTGTACACTGTTATTTATTACTATTTCAAAGTCTGTTAACATATGCTTAGTATGAAGCTCATGCTAAATTAGTATATGCAAATATATATTTTATATGGCTTTTTTATAATTTGAAAGAATTTAACTACGTTGTTTTTCAGTGCTGCATATCAAACACAATGTCATGCATGGGAGTCAAGAGCACTCCCTGAGCTCTCCTCCTCTCCTTTAGCCAACATCGGCATCAGAACTGACTCAGCCTTCATGCAGCTTGCTTTTCCACATGGCTGACAGACTAGATGCTGACATTTCAGTTCTAGCTCTTCTTCAGAAGCAGACAAGCAGGTTGTACTTTGTTCTTCTTTCATCAACCCATAGTTATTCTGTAGAATTAATTTTGATCATTCACTTGCAAAATGTTAGTGCTAAGCATAGAAAATGCAATCCTTAATGCTACCTAAGCAAACATATGCACACTATAAAGTAGATAGAAATGATGAAAACACATAGTGTCTTATAAACTTCATTGTCCTGAGGAAACTGGTCAAGACTTCAATATGGACTTCAAATATCAGCAAAACATAAAAGCATTCTCTTTGAGGAAGTATGTACTTATTAATGTTAATGGTTTCTTCCTGTGGTTAGAATGGTTATCTGTATTCTCACTTGGAT